>VYZT01018706.1:11390-30143 GCA_013400735.1 Pomatostomus ruficeps | reverse complement strand
AAGTGCCAAATTTCCACCAATTTTGATGGGAGAGGGATCAGTCTCTAAAATACGATTTTGTCATTTTATTCTTAGACAATTTTAGTGTGAAATTAAGGGGGAAAGTACCTTACTCTTTAATCTATCTTCTTGCATCCTTTTTTTGAAGGTTCGTACAAAAGATCGTGTCTTTGACAGCATAAGTCATCTCATCAACTATCATCTTGAGAATAATTTGCCTATAGTTTCTTCAGTGAGTGAACTCTGCCTGCAACAGCCTGCTGAAAGAAAACACTGACTTCAGATAACTCTTTTAGTTATTGCAACTTGCAAGCTATATCTGGTAGGAATTGCAGATCTGAAAAGAAAATGTACATTAAAAAATGCATATTCACATATTCACATATATTTCACAAGTATGTTTTACTTAGGTTTAAGAAGCCGCATTTCATATGGTACACTTGAACATTTTCAGTGCTTTATGTGACAAGAAATCACAGCAGAAGGCTTTCTTAAAAGTAATTTCAACAAAATTGTTCAGATTCTCTAATGTGAATGTTGATAGTGTATATACACATTATATATATAAATACAGTATATATTTATATTTTTCAGGTCAGTCTGTTGACAGTATAAAACTATCTTCTGTGCCATCTGTTTTTACCAAAAGAAAAATGACAATTGTGATTGTTCAGAAAAAAAAAAATAGGATTCAGCAATCTCAATTTCTTGAGAAATTTAATATTACGAATCTTATTTCTGATTTTACCTAAGAAGCACAACTATGGGGATTACAGATGTATTATGCTAGTTAACCATGGAAGGAATCTGAATTCAGTAACTAGCATTCCAGGTCAGAAATTTAGCATAAAATGTTTTTTAAAAGCATTATTCAGTGTCACTGATATTAAAAAGATTTTATCTTTCTGACGTCAAGTTTGAATTCTTATATGATGCTATTCAAAATATTTGTATCTTGCTTTAGCAATGACTTGGTGTGATCTCTCTGTGTACGAAGTGTGTGCTTTGATTTTTCTAATGATATTGTAAGAACATACTGTAACTTTAATTTATTAATTTCAGTGCTAAGGTTATTTATAAGTAGTTCTCTGCTTATGGTGAAGATCTCGGTGTCCTTGAACTAACAGTCTCAAATGAGATGTTGCATACTGATTAGACAAGTTCAAATAACTTGTGCTTAATAGGCTTAATACAAGATGTACGTGACTGTTCAAAGGCATATCTGAAAAATCTTGTCTTCTTATAAGCAGTGAAAACTATCTGAACTCAGTGGTCAGTTTTGCAAATCATGTCACTTGCATTTACTTGCCAAAGCATAACTTCATTTTGGCCTTCAGCAAGTGATAGGTATTGCAAATATACTGTTTTTTCTCCAAATATGAAGTTTAAAAAATACACATACAATAGAGATGCATTTCTGGCAGAAATGCCCTTGACTTTTGGTACTAGGAAATGCTTTAAGGGATGTTTGTACTATTCACATTTAAGCATTATATAAAGTTATTTTCTCATTCTATGAATCTTATTATGAGTCAAATTCAATAGACACAGTTCCTGCAAAGGCAATGATTGTGCCAGAGTCAAGATTTAGCCTTCAGCAATCCAAGGTCTTCTCTAGCACCAGTCTCTCAAATCAAATCTTTAGACTTGATTCATAAAAACTCAGCAGGCTAAGTCTAGGTTAAGTACCTGCCCACCCTGCAGTGTACTTAAAGTTACATTTAGTTCTAAGAATTTGCTAAGTTTAAAAATTTGTCAAACCATAATCAAACGGACTGGAGAATTCACTTAGAATAGGCAGGACTATCATGTTAAAATTCTGAAATAATTTTCTTGTACCTTCTGCTTTTAAATATCATGAAGTTGCAACTTGAAAGTTTGATTTTGGGTAATCTCAAAACTGAAAATTATTGAGACACCTAAGACTAATCATGTAATCTGTGCCTATGTAAAAATACACTTGATTCTGTAATTAAGACATCCAGAAGCCAAACTAAGACATTAGTGAACCAAATGCTTGTGATTACTTTTACTGCAGATAGCTATTTTTTGATATTTCTAGGTCTGAATGGGAGCTGTGAGCAAAGGAGAGCAATTAAATGCTGCATTGCAACCCAAATCAGTATGGCACTGACTTTAGTGGAATTCTTAAAATTTTGTTTTACTAGACTGGGAGTGGCAAGGAAATAGGAACAAATCTTGTATCCCAAAGTAGTATCCACCAAAATGACTTTATTTGAGAGTATTCATGTCTCCCCATATTCCAGTTTGGTTTACCTCAGTTGCCACCTTTTTTCATACATAATGCTTGTTACTCCATGCTCTAACCTTCCTGTATCCATGTTCTGGAAGGTTTCAGTGTGATATCACTACCTATAAGAGAGGGTGTCTTTTTTTCTTTGAATATTGCATATCATTTCAGTAAAAGTCTGCTGCATAACCCCCTTAGGTGTCTTCAAAAAGCTAACCTGCTTCCTATGTCCATTTCGGATTCCCAAGCATCCTGGAAAAATGTGACAAGATTTGGGTACATGAATTGAAGGCACTAAACATATGGTGAAATAAACAGCTTCATTTTTTTTTGCCACTGTCCTAGCTGTAGCTTTAATAACTTAGCAGCCACTTAGCTGCATGTTTTGGAAATTAAAGCAGGTGTCAAGGAGACACAAAATGAAACAGCTTGACAGAAACGCTAAATTTCCCAGACTGTATTTCATAAACCCTGCCTCCAGGGAAATGTGGCTATTTTAAGCTGCTCTGTCAGCACAGCCAATCTGCCCAGCTCAGCACACCCATTGATGATGCAGAGGTTACAGACATCGTGGCTAGATGCAATGAAATTTGGTCCGAGACAGTGATCGTGCCACTGCACTGTGACAGTGCCCTGCTGACACCATGGGCCGGCACATCCAGCCTGGCCACCTATGAGGATACAGAGGCTTTTCCTCATCAGTGGGAGCCAAACACCCTCAAAACTGCTCAGGAAGGCAGAGCATCTGTGCCAGGCAGTACTCCACTTGTAAATCCTGCCATGCTTTTCGTCCCCATCACTCCAGTAGATTTGGCTTTCTCCTTTATGAAAAAGGCAAATAAAAAAAACTGTAAAGCTATTTGGATAGCAATTCCAAACCAGTTGTCATTAGAGTCAAAGACCATTTTGAACTGATTTCAACAAGAGCTAACTGAACCTGCTAGAGAGGTCGGCCTCATTTCTGTGAGGCGCCAACACTGCCACCAATTTAAGAGATGTAAAAGTAAAGAGATAGATTTAAATGCTGAGAAGTTAGCTGAAAACCTGACAATTGACAGCATAATAATGTGAGTCTTTCAATGTTCACCTTTTATTTGGAGTCCTTCACCTTTTATATATTTTTTTTAATGCGCTCTCAAGGACTAGACACTTGTGGCAATTCAGTACCATGACTTCCAGAAGTGGGATTTTACTGAAAGAAAAAATTTCTAGACTCAATAGAAATCACTGAGATTATGTGATATTATAGTATCTTTTGATGTTTTTCCAACAAACAGCTGAGAAGTCAGAACTGACACTCTAAATATCCTGTAAGACTGTCTACGTTGGTTTTGAGTCCTATCTAGTTTTGATTCCAGTTTTGTTGCAGCTATAGGAATTAATGGCAATGAAAACACATTCAATTCCTTTAAACAAAGAACATTTATATGTGAATCAAATGATTCTGATTACCTTTATTGCAGATCTAGACTAATTATTAAGTTTATAAAATTCATCCAGTGTTGCTGGCAGTGATAGGCTGGACATCTAGGTACAATCATGTTCCCAAACTTTCAATTATTTCAGATGCTTCAGAAGCAATTAAACCTGAAAATGTGGTTTGAAAACTGAATTACCTCCTGACAAATGGGAGTTTGCTCAGAGTGAGGAGTCCCAGCTTGCCTTTCCTTATGCAAGAAGAGAATGTTCAAACTAACCATGCCTGGCTGGTCACCATATACGAGATGATGCAATCTCCACGGCTTAATGTCTGCCTTCCTGCCCAGGGCTTTGCACACACAGTGTGGATACAAAGTTATGCAGTAGTTTACACTCCATTTCCTAGAGGGTTCACAATGGGAGCTAACACTGGTTCTGCCAAAACCTCTCTGCCAGACAAAGTAAATCAAAGCTTGAACAAAGGACATAGTCCTGGGACCAAGACTTGAGTGCAAAATGTGCACTGTCACTGGAATAAAATGTTTAACAGTCTGGCAAATACCACCTCCCAGCACTCAATTTTCTATAGCCTGTATTTGTACTTTTTCCACACTGTGGAATAATATACTCACATTTCTTATCACCATGGTCCCCAGGCATCATGTGATGTAAGAGGAGGAGAATTAAAACAAAATTATACCAGAGTGTGATTTCTGCTGGCACATCAATGCCAGATGCCAGCTATAATGTATTAATAATAGAATCAATGCATATCTATATATTTGTCAGTAGATTTGATAACCAACAAAGTTTTGCACCTTCTAGGAAATTTGCAGTTATAAGAGGGATATTTGGAACTTGTGAATATGCTGAAAAAAGCTTACAAATCCTGCTTTCAAAACTTTGTTCTTAGCTTCCAAAGTCTATCCAAAGTAAGTGGTAGAATTAAGAATTTATATTAAGTAAACCATAATCCATATTTGCATAAATAAAGTCTAAGCTGAAGTAAGAGACATACTTCCCTTTTTATCTTCCAGACAGTTTCAAAATATGTCTGCATAAAGTCTAAATCCAGATACACCTTAGCGTACTGTCAAAACCACTTTGACTTACATGGTCTTTTTTGCCCAAACTGAGGTTTGCACTCTTCAAAAATCTCTGTGTGTTCAAAGCTGTCAGGATGTGGGCAAATTTCCACTTAATGCTCTATGATCAGCTGGACGTACTCTGCTCACTCACACACAGTGTCTGTGGACCTTGGTCACATCTGCATTGGAGGCAGCTGGAATGGGGGCAGGCCCATGGAAAAGATAACATGGGCATACAATTTGCCTGCAGTTAACCAGAGGCTTGAATAGAGAGTGAAAAGCTGTCTTGGGAGAGAAAACTTCAGGGATAAGAAACATGAAGCCTAGAAACATGAGCCAGTAGGCATTTAAACCACTAATGAGAATAGAGAGCTGTTGCCAAATACTAAACATGCTAATTGGTTGATAGAGTTAAAGCAGAACCTCTGGGGATACAAAGCCTACTGCTCATCTCTGATGGAGATGTTTATGCTCACAAGCCCTGATCTGTTCCTCTGCACACTCGATGTAAACCTCTCCTAAGGCTTCCAAGGAGAAAATGCAGGGCCTTTTTTTTTTTTTTTTGTCTCAGTGATGGGGATAAGATTTCAGAACTACACATTTCTAGCAAAAGCACTATATAAAGAGTGCTTAAACCTTGTTTGACAACAGAACAGGTCATGGAAACCAAAGGAAGAACGAAGCTAGAACTGAGTGACTCATTCTGCTACCCCACTGTGTAAGAGACGGTGCAGATGACTCAGAAGACAAAGGTAGACTCAGAATTTGAGATTAAGATGCAGATTTACACTTCATATAGCTATCATGAAGATCAAATCAAGTCCAGGTCAAATGAAAGCTTTTTCCAGCAGTTCTCCTTTTTCTTCCATGGGGAAAAAGACACCAAACACACACAGGCATTCAAAATTAAGTGAAATTTTCTTTAAGTGAAGAATGTGAAGATTATAATTAATATATATTTGTGTCCTTTTTGTCTGGATTGGTGTGATAACTGCTTCTCAGTAAAGTCCTGCAGAGTTAGAACTTGAAAGAAGCTATGTTTCTTCTTTTGAGGTAAATGTTTTTCTTTGCATTGTGTGGGCAGCAACAACAAAACTAAAAAGTGACTATTTTGCTGTAAAAGGGAGTTTTATTGTACAATTGTTATTTATTAATATTTATTACTTTTAGAAACATTTTTAACTGAGAATTGCAGGAAAAACAATGTCTGTGGAAATATTGTGATAATTTATATTCCTAACCACTTTTGTGAATCTCAAGTTTTTGCCTCTCTGCTGACTGTGATATTCTAGCTATAGAGACAAATTTTGTCTCAGAGGAAGTCCTTGAGTAATGTAGTTTGGAATATAAGTGTCATGCAACTGTTTTCTGATTATTCAGTTTGTATATGTTTAACCAAAGTAATAAAACAGTGAGCACTATTACTAGATTGAAATGCCTGTAAAGTGAGCTTGAGTCTGTTCTCTTACGCTCAGGTTCCTTAATGGACTTTGTTTGTTGGGTTTGGGGTTGGGCTTGGTTTTTTTTAACCTGAAGAGAGGCACATCGTGTAGAAGAATGTGTGCCACTCCAAAAGGTTTACCTAGATACTGAATAAGTCAATTAAATATTCAACCCAGTAGAATCAGGGAAGAAAAATGTCAGAGAACCAAATGGCCCTTGAGGAGCTGGACCTCAGTTACACTGACCTTGCATCACCACAGGAGCTTCATGTACTTTGACAGAGACAACACGTGTTTGTTTTCAACAAATACTATTTTCATGAATGCATGTAAGCATTAATACAGGCCCTCTTTCTCAGCCAGATAATGCCCTGTCCTGGAAAGGCAGCTTTACTGTTTGGCACACTGGATAGGTGAGAACACAAAAGGGCAGTCCACTCCACGATGTTCCCATGGAGAGTGACTACAAGGACAAGAGCAGCCACTTTGTGTACTGTGGAGAGGATAATGTCTCCATGTCAGCAGGAAGCTTAGCTATGCTGAGGTCTAACCCTAATCCTCTTCCTCCACAGACCATGTGTCTTCTTGCAAAGGCCCTTACTTCCCTTTTGAACACTTGCAGAAAAGCTGAGCCTCAGCATGCCCTGGGAAGTCATGCTGCTCTTGGGGAGAAGAAATGCAGCTCTGAATGCATCAGGGGCACCTGCAACCTCTGCACGCCTCTGCATGGTGCCTCCAGCCCTCTCCAGGTCCTGGGGGGCCTCAGGGCAGCAGCAGAAACCCCCACTCACTGCTGCTGTGCCTGCTCCCCGTGAGTCTGGCCATGGGGAGGGAGTGTCTCAGCGTGGCCTAGGTTCCCAGCTCCTGCTGGGAGTGTTCTTAGTTGTGCTGGCAGGTTAAATGGCACCCATAGGTGAACACCAGCATGTCTCCACTCAGCAGCAGCCTCCCGCCCACTTTCAGGACCCCGGCTGTTTGGTACCTGGCACTTTACACACAGGTGTGTTTTCCATTTCCTTACTAGAGCAGCTTTGAAGGCAGAACAAACCTTCACTACAGCTGCTTTTTGCAAAATGTCCATTCCCAGGGAGCAGCCATGCCTGGCATAACTGGAGCAGACAGCCTTCCAAGCAGATAGGCCAAGGGACTGACCCTACTTCCAGAAAGCAGGGACAAAGCCTTCCTCCAGCCCTGGGGATGGTGGGTGCAGAGCCTGCCACCCTCAGCTGCATAGCATTCACAGAATTATACAATATCCTGAGCCGGAAGGTACCCATCCAGATCATTGAGTCCAGCTCCTGGTCCTGCACTGTACACCCCAAGAGTCACACCATGTGCCTGAGAGAGTTGTCCTAATGCGTCTTGACCTCTGTCAGGCTTGGTGCTGTGACCACTTTCCTGGGGAGCATGTGCCAGTGCCCAGCCACTTCTGGGTGTAAAACCTTTCCCTGATATCCAACTGAAACTTTCCTTGCCTCAGCTTCATGCCTTTTCCTCAAGGTCTGTCACTGCTCATGACAGTGGGGAGGTCTCCTCCCCTCATGAAGATGTCGTACACCACAATGAGGTCTTTCCTCAGTCTCCTCCAGGCTGAAAAGGCCAAGTAACCTCAACTGCTCCTCACACAGCTTCCCCTCCAAACCCTTCACCATCCTCATGGCTTTCTGTTGGACATTCTCAAACAGCTTAATGTCCTTTTTGTATTGTGCTGCCCAAAACTGCCCTCAGGACTCGAAGTGAGGCTGCTCCAGTGCAGAGCAGAGTGGGACAATCCCCTCCCTTGCCTGGCTGGTGATGCTGTGTCCGATGCCCCCCAGGACACGCTTGGCCCTCCTGGTTGTCAGGGCACTGGTGACGCATGTTCAACTTGTCATTGACCAGGATCCTTAAGTCCTTTACCACAGAGCTGCTCTCCAGGGTCTTATTCTCCAGCCTCCTGTCCCCGAGTCTACACACACAGCCAGGGCTCTCCCATCACAGGCGCAGAATCCAGCACTTCCCCTTGTTAAACTTCACAAGGCTGGTGATTGCCCAGGCCTCTGATGTGTTGAGGTCTCTCTGCAGGGCCTCTCTGCCCTTGAGGAAGCTGGCAGCTTCCCCCAATGTAGCATCACCAGCAAACTCACTTAGTATTCCTACTACTGCATCCAAGTCATTTATGAAGTTGTTGAAGAGCACAAGACTGAGGATGGAGCTTCGTGGAACTCCACCAGCGATAGGATCCCAGTATGATGTCACCCCATTCACTGTTGCTCTTTGTGCCTGATCCCTGAGCCAGCTGCTCACCCATCACATGCTATGTTTATCCAGCTAAGTGGTGGACATTTTGTCCAGAAGGATACTAAGAGAGACATTATGAACAGCTTTGCTGAAACCCCAAAAGATTACATCAACTGGCTTCCCTTGATCAACTAGGTGGGTTACCTTGTCCTTGAAGGAAATCACGTTTGACAAGCAGGACTCTTACCTCTCATGAAGCTGTACTGGCTGTGACCAATGGCTGCATTGTCCTCCAGGTTTTCAATACCTCCCAGAAATCTTGACCACGATTCTACTGGGTGCTGAAATGAGACTGGCAGGCCTGTAGTTTTCAGGGTCCTCCTTCTTGCCCTTTTTGAAAACTGGGACAATGTTCTCCAGCTTTCAGTCAGCTGGGACCTCTTTGGATTCCCAAAACCCCACAAAAATCATTGACAGAGGTTTTGCAATGACATCAAAAGCCCTTTGATGATTCTTGGATGAATCCCAGCCAGGCCCCATAGATTTGCAGGGATCTAGCTGGAGGAGCAGGTCCCCAACAATTTCAGGGTCAGCTGGGAGTTGCTCATTCTTGCAGTCATGGTCCTTCAAGCTCGGGGCACTGAGCCTCTGCTGCTCTGTCATCTGTGTTGAAGGCAAAGAATGCATTAAACACCTCTGCCTTGTCTGTGCCTGTTTGTGAGGTGACCATCCTCACCCTTAATGGGCTGATTTAATTTCTAAACTGCCTTTTGCCATTGATACTGAAATAACTCTTTTTATTGTCCCCCACATTTCTGGCAGCTTCATCTCAAACTGGGCTTTGACCACATGAATTTTCTCCCTACACTGGCAAAGAGCATCTCAGTACTCTTCCCATGTCACCTGACCCTGCTTCCATTGGGTACACACCTCCCATTTTAGTCTCACTTCCAAGAGAAGATCCCTGTTCAAACAAGCCAGCCTTCTGCCTTAGGGGTACTGCCTTCAGGCACACCACCAAGAGTTTAAAGGAATGCTTTCCATAGAAGGCCAAAACCTTTTCACAATTTTTTTGAAAAACGGCTGCTGCTTGATGCCTTTAGTTTAAAGGTTTGAGATTTTTTATTAAAAGTTTTCAAAATGTTTCTGGCACCTAATGAGTTGAAAACACTCTCTAAGACTGTTGGCAATAAAAGACTCTTGGAAAGCAGATTGTGAAAACCTTTATTTTCTCCATAGGTGGCTGGATTTGCATTTATTTCATAATCCATAATCAAAACAAATATTCCAATTAATGATATAATATGAATGAAATGTTACATCTCCTTTGTAGCCTTTGCTCCATGTAAAACCAATTGGAAAGAAAAACCTAATTCAGTTTCCTGTATGCTCAAACCAGCCTAGATTATAAAAGGCTTTGATTCTGGGATGTGTTTGCAGGAATTTTCTAATATTTTAGGGTGAAAGAAGATATTCTCCATCTTTTTCCATCTTCAAGGGTATGTCATCTTCCTGGCTGTTTAAGGTCCACTGCTGTTAAACCCTTGACTTGCCCTAATTTAAAATTCTGCTCTGAAATCTTCCACAATCTATGCCTTATCTAATACTTCCCAATGGGATGCACTCACTGAAGATTGCACTGACAATGGATTTTTTTCTCTTCAGTCATAAGTACTTCCTAAATAGTATTATCCGTGCTACATGTGAACCCATGAATCTCAGAAACCTGCTTCAAGTACAGCAGGGTAGTGAACTAATAAAATATCCCCACAGCTCCAAAATAAGAGAAAGAAATCAAAGTAGAATGAAAGGGTTTTGTACTAACAAGCAATCACATGGCATTTAACAGTGGAGTTCTTTGCATTACTTGTACCTTGTACCAACACCGACAATAGCTAAGGCTAGAATGCAGATGTTAAAACTCACTTTTATGTATATTTTCTTGGGCTTTGGCCGTTAAAAATTTTTCTTTATTTTTCAGCTCTATAGCAAGAATCATGTAACATCCTTGACATGAGGGTTGGTGTGGGTTCAGCCACGTTTTCTCAAAACATTGTGTTCCTAAGGCCTATCTGCTCTACAATAGCAAGGAAGCTGCCACGTGCCACCACTTTGGGAACTAACACAAGTATACAAATACTTCAGCTGGCAGTTTTAAAAGCCACAACTTCAGGAGAGAACTTCCACAATACAGCCCAACAGCAATGTAAAATCTAAAAACCTAATCAAGCCATGGCAATGCAATGTCACCAGTTATATTTCTCACAAAGCTACAGAGCCTGCAGCCTGTAACATCTATATAGTTATAGCATGCTTAGCTTGGTTTAGCTTTTTCTTTTTTCTAAGTGCACTGTTTTTCAACATTTTTGGTAGAAATTATTTCATATTTACTACTCTCTTTCACAGTTATTTCATTCAAATACAATTCTTTTTTGTTCTTACACACTTTTCTAACAACACAAAACATTTACAGACTGTTAATTTGTAAAAGATAATCACAAGGCAAACATCTATATTTTAAAGGCTTTTGCTACATACAATACACAACTTATACACTATACATACTTGAGAAGATTCTAATGCTGCTGCTTTAAATGATTAAGACCAGCGTAAAGCTAAGGATGAGCTCTCTCAGGCTGTGTGTTAAAAACACCTCAACTACTTCTGATTGTGCATAAGGCAAGGTGTTTTTTGAGACATTAAACACAAATCTCTGAAAGAGCTCAATAAAGTTAGATGTATACATTCTTACTGAAAGACAATGGGATCTTGTCCCAGAATTTCCCATCAAACTCCACTGAAGCCTCCAGCCATAACACACAATTGATGGAAGTACCACAGGCCACTTCCATCACTTCCATGGGGACCTGCAACCAGATGTCTGTGAAGCCTTGACTGTTCCAGGACTCATGGAACCCCTCTGATCCTGAGCACCATCCTGTACTCAGGCTGGTAAGGCAGTGATGAACTATTAAGTTGTTTTCTGGTTTCTTTAGAACAGCCTCTCAAAAGGCTGGGGCTGGGGTTCCAGGTCTACCAAACTAAATAAGCTTTCCTTCCAGATCCAAGGCAGGGTCAGGAATAAATGGCGATACGCCCTTCAGCACGATCGTGTTGTACCGCATCTTCCCTCCTGTATCTGCAGAAGTGTCCAGAGACAGGAGAAGCACTGGGTCCCATTGACAGAAAATGGGACATTGTCCCACTGGCTAAACTTCCCAGGGAGAATTTCTAACACAATCCCACGCTGTGGTAGGGCCTGGAGAGGAAAGAAGGAACTGCACAGGAACCCACTGTGGTTCATTGCTTTCTGAAATGATACGTCTCTGTTTCAGAACTGAAGGATCTCAGCTTAGGTAGTGCATTCAAAATGTACACAGGTTTACATAGGTTGGACATACATTTTTAAATACATTGAAAATAGTAAGCAAAAATATATGCATTGAAACAGCACATACACTTGTTACACATGTATTGAGGGGTCACATTTTAACTACTTTAAATAGCAAACATATCTCTCGATGGTTATTTAGTACTGCTTACTTAAAATATGTTGTGAAATGCCACAGTGACAACTGTCATGTCTTTCACTTAAACATGAAAAGTTTGAATAATAGTGGAAAAATAAAAAATAAAAATACTGCATTGATACGACTTAAGTTTCTGACAGTTAAAAGCTACTACTTCATTTTAAATATCCCCATTGAAACACATCTATTTGTACAATTAGTCACCTCACACTGTATACTGCAATACAGTAATGTTTAGCACATTGTAAACTTTTACCAAGCAATGACTTTTTAATGAGAAATTGTACAAATATACAGCTATTTATACCACATACATATAAGGCCATTAACACAACAGCAAGATATATACAGAGGACAACAATCACAACTTAAGTAATGAATTCTTCTCCCAGTTGGCAAAAAACGGGCTCACCTTCCAATCGTCAGCAGTCTTTAGAATGTTAAAGTTTCTAACAGGTTTTAGTGATGACTTGCGAGATCAGGAGGTGCCAAATGAAGCCTTAGCATGCACTGTGGCACGTGATGTCGTTAGCTGTGCATGGATTCTGTCCTGGCCACTGGGAAAGCATGAAAGGCTTTTTCTGAATCAGGTGTGTTACTGAATGAACAGCCAAAGCAAATGATTGTTGATAAATAAGTCCCCAAAGTTAAATAAATGGTTAGTGTTTTCCCCTGTGACTGAAGTGCATGAATATTTAAACTACCCTTGTAGCTTAAACCTAAAAACCACAGAAAATAACTTGTCTCGAGGAGTACTTTACTTACAGAATTTTCCATTGTGAAATGAAGATTCATTTTTCTCACACATACATGAGGGAACATTCATTGGTGGGAAGTCTTCCTTTGGCTTCTGGGTATTGCTGCTGCTGGATTTACTTCGACTGTGATCTGGTGTGGGTTGAATAGGCAAAGATCTGGCCACCTTGGATTTCACCAGGCAGCCACAAACAAGGCGAAAGAACGCCCGACGCATTTCCTTACTGGCCAGGGTGTAGATGATGGGGTTCATTGCAGAATTGATGACCGCCAGAGCAATAAACCAGTGGGCTTTGTACAGGATGGAGCACTCCTTGACTCTGCATGCCACGTCAATGAGGAACAGGATGAACAGTGGAGACCAGCATGCAATGAAGACACTAACAACGATCACAACAGTTCTAAGGAGTGCCATGGACCGCTCGGAGTTATTATGGTTGGTGACATTACGACTGCTGGACTTCACCAGTATGTAGATGCGGGCATAAAGGATGACAATGGCAACCAAAATGGCTATGAAGATACTAATGCAGAACACAACATACTTTTTGGAATACAGAGGCAAAATTGTTGAGCAATCTGGTAAATTGTTTATACAGTTCCAGCCGAGGATGGGAAGGGTACCCAAAGAAATTGAAATAAGCCAGCATGTACCAATGAGAAGGAACACTCTGTATTTCTTATTTGCATCGTAAGGCCTCATTTTAATCATGGTCAAATGCCTCTCAATAGCTATCGCTAGCAAGCTGAAAGTGGAGGCTCCCAGGGCAACAAACATGCTACCTTCCCTAATGAACCAGATTGTAGATGACAAGCTCAGAGTCTTCTTCCCAGACATAAGAATGTTTACTTTGTAAACAATCCCAGCTAAAAGATCACAGAGAGCTAGATTGCCAATAAAAAAGTACATGCGGTTGTGAAATTTATTGTTTTTCCATATGGCAATCAATACCATCAAGTTTTCCAGGACTATGAAACTACATAGGATCAGAAATGAAATAGTGGGCAGGTCTATTTTATCAGTTGCCTTTTCCCTTAAAATAAGCTTCCCTGTGTAATTATAATGCAATACAATCAGAGAGTCTACCTCTTCATTTGCTTGAGGGCTGACAAGAGCATCAGGTGGCATGGTAACTGCTGCCATCATTTGTTCCCTGATGGATGCTGGAATTTTTTCTTCCGTATCACAAGAATATAGTTCCAATAGTTTTCCACGAGAGGGAGATCAAGCCACGTTCCTCCCAACACTCCTCTGGGTAGGTGTTGTATATCCCCAGCTCCAGCAAGCCTTGCATATTAATTCAGGAGAGTGGCTCTCAAACGAGGCTCTGAAAGTAAAAACAACAAATGCACCATAAGCACCACTGTCTTTCCGTGTCACCCAGTGCTTAAGCTGCAAACAGACCCCCAGGAGCCAAAGTCTGGGGACTGTGACCGATGGGGCACCCAGGCCGAGCGCTGCTGCATGCCTCTCACAGCCGCTGTGGGTACGCTCAGACACAGCCTAGGTGCAGAGATGCAAGGGCAACGTAGCAAACTGCTCGAAGGTGCCTCCCCCCTGCAAAATTCCCGTGCTGAAAAACACACAGAAGAGCCATGAGAAGGATTAGCAAACAGACACAGCAAGCCCCCCGCAGTGTGCACAGCAAGCAGCTCACTTCCTCACGAGGACCTAAGTGTACACTGCCCTACCAAAACACCACCCAAGCATCACTGCCTCCACAGCAGCAGAGCTAACTGTGCTTTCTAAGCTTATTCTCGTTTGCCATGCAGACCCAAGGTAGGAAAAACCCAGAGAAAGTTGGTGTCAAGTCTTGATGCCAGTGTGCATGTTGCCAATGACTAAAATAACTTACCACAGTTAACGGTACAAATTTATGCTATTTGCAATTGAGAAGATGCACTGAAAGCCAGTCATCATAAAGCCAACCCCACTTCCCATTCAAATTAGTTGAATTTCTGCTACCTTTTTAAAAATAAACATTGCAAGTCATATTTTTATAAGTACTGTTTTTCTTTATGGTTAATCTTACTTTTCCCCCCCTTTGAACAGGTATACAGGACATATATTTAATGTTCTTGGTTTTTTTAAAAATAAAAAATAGTTACAACAAATCTGTCTTTCTCAGAAATTCTGATTTTCTTGAAGTTACAGCTTAGATTTACTGCAACATTTTCCCATGGATTTTGAGATTCCATTTTCCAATCTGTCTTTTTTTTCAATAAATATCAGAAGAGATCTGCACAGTAAAAATATCAGAAGATATCAGAAGCATTTATTGTTTTATCAAAAATGTTGCAGTTTAGTTGCTGTGTACCCCAATGACCATCAACGCTCATGCCCCAAATGTATGCTCTGAGAATGAGCAGATGGCCAATTTTTCCCTTTTCTAAGAAAACAAGGATGAGGATGAGGACAGAACTTGTTTCATGTAAACCAAATTTGCAATTTCTTTTTCTGGGAAACGTAAGAAAAAGATTTTTTCTGGATGGGAGGACACTTATCATTGGCCCAAAATTAAATAATTTAGTTTAGGGAATTTTTTAAGAGCTAGAGCTCCTGATCATAGCATTTATTTACTCAAGGGTCATGAACATTTTCCACACAGATCAAAGACACTTTCAAAGGACAGGTATCAAGGGAAAGAGGTATGGAACCAGATGATCTTCAAGGTCCCTTCCAACCCAATCCATTCTATGATCTTATGATTATATTTACAAGTTTCTTAAGATCAGAAAAATGTGTGAGCCACTGTTGGCCCAAAAGACTGGGGCACTTGAGAAGTCAGAGATATATTTTCAAATGCCTTCTGAGGATGAGGGGAGGAACAAACCACATCCCAGATGAAAGTAAAGGGATTTCAAGGGTGACACACACCCTATTTTCCCACCCTTCCCTTTCCCTGATTCCCTCCTTCAGAAAAGAAGTCATCTGATAAAAGCCTACAGTGAACTGACTTGAGTTCTTTAGTACATTCAGGATGTTTTAAAATTATGTTCTGAGAAAATAATTTGGTGTTTACCCATAGTTATTTCCCCATTCTAGTTCATGGGTCCAAACTACTTTGGTTGAAGAGGCCCACTGGGACAGACAAGAAACATGGTTGCTGCTTCGTGTCCTTGGTCCTTTTTTTATTCTGAAGATGACAGCAACCACCTCATTCCTTTCCCAGGAGCTGAACTGGGCCCTTGAGCTGTTAAATTCTTTCCTGAAGAATGGTAACAGTGAAGCTCTCTATAGAAAAACTTCACCTCAGCTAAGGTTCAGTGTAATTGTAATTCAGTTACAATCTGTGCACTGTTATCACATAAACTGTCACAGCCTTTCATTGTATTGGCTTATAACAAAATCCCACTGTGTCCATATGAATTGCAAGTGCTTTCCACTGTAAAATAAACAATTACATTTGACTAGAAAAGTATTTGTTAGCAATAGTTCAACCAGCAATACTCATCAGACGGGCTGATGACTAAGAGAATAATATTCCTATCATTTAAGAGCACCACACGCAAAAAAATAAATGTTTCTTTAAGTAAGTGAGTTATCACACTCGTCTATCAAAGGGCAAATACATTTCTTTCTGTGAAGAAAATCATATGCCAGACAGAGTTTATCAGCCACAACTCAGCAGATGTAAACTGTCATGACTCTGCTAAAGGTAATGGTGCTATACCAGTTCCCCTGGCTGAAGACAAGGCTGATGCACTCAGTCAGCAGAAATCATACAGTCCCTGCCATTGATAGTGATTACTTCTCTTAAAATTATTATAGCAAACTTAATTTCACAAAAGTAAATATTTGACAAGCTAGTAAGAAGACAATTAAAGTTGTAACATTGTTATTTGCCAGGATTCTCATTGACTATCACGCATAAGACATTTGAAAGTTAATATAAATAGTAATGTAGTAAATTGGAATTTATTTCCAAGTAATATCTTTCAGCCACACTCTTTTGTTTACCTCCTGTTTTGTAGACAGTAATTCAGAAAGCAAATTATTTCTTTAACAATTAGAAAAATTACTGTTGGTTGTGCATTATAGTAACAAGACATCGACAGCTAGGTTCAGGATAACCTGTGTCACTGCTTTGTGACAGCTCAATGATTTACTCCTCAAAACAATTTTGTACCAGTCACATAGTAGCTGCAAAGTATGGACCTCAGTCCAAAATATTTAAAAGTAACCTGAAGAACCTGTCTGTGGCATGTTGCTTGCCCAGCACTGCCATGGTTAGGTACCTGAGCATCCCACACTCTGGAAACCACTGGAAATGAGTTTTACTTCCTCTAAAGCAAAGCAGAGGATGCCTATTGCTGCACCACCAAATACCACTAGAAGGATAAACCTCTTTGCAGTGCAGGGGCAATCTGGCTGTACTTCCTCATGGATGTGCTGGCAAAAACGGTGACTGATAAATTACACAAATTAAGGCAGTGGTACCACGTCAAGAACCACAGCCATGTGCACGACAATTCAGTTGCCTTCTCCAGCTATTTAGCTGAACTTTGTGGTCGCAGCTCCAAGGACGGAGAGAGCAACTGGGGTCAGTGGTGAGCACAAGGATGTCCCCCCTCCTGTGTAATCTCCTTGCCCACCAGCAAGCTTTGGGATTTCTCCAGTGGTTAATGTGGTCTCCTGCATAGGTCAAGGATCCTGGCACGGTCAAGCACCCTTTCAAATTAGAGCAGGGGCTCTTTACCATGGATCACATCTCTAGGGTCCACCAATGCCTGCACGGTCCCTCTGCCACACATGCCATCAAAGAAGCAGTGCTGTGTGGAAGGCCACAACCCCCTGACCTGCCCTATGGCAAGACACACCTCCTCTGTCTTCTCCAGCTGAACCACGGAGTGGTACAGGTAGAAACTCAGGGCCATAGCTCTCACCGGCTGCCCTGGCATGCAACTTTCCTCTGGGAATATATAATTCCCAGTGCCAGAACGCAACCGGGAACTTGTGATAATGGGGATGCCAAAACCCTTCAGCAACTGTGTCCCTCCTGTACATCTCTGCTCTCTGTTTCCAGTGGGCTCTCTGGTTACGAGTACCACAGGGAGATGAGGGCTTTTACCATCTCGTGAGTCACTGGGCACTTTATATCTAAAAGAAATAAGAAAGTTCTGTATTCAAAAAGTGAGTCAAACTGCTCTGTTTTCCTGAAGTCAAAGCAAAAAGTGAGAATTAAGTGAGCACAGGACTTAACCTTCTGCTACCTACTTCTGCCTGCACAAGAACATATGATACCATGCATTCCATATACTCACAATTTGGTTGGAATTGTATTTTCCTGCTTTCCAGATATCCGCAAACAGACTTGACCAAAGAAACCGGATGCCCCTTCACCACCACCACCACATAGACTGCGGTTCTCCCTTCTCTTCCATGTACAACAACACACTTGAGCCAAAAATGAGGATTTTAAAAATGGCAAAAGGAAAGACAAGAATGCAAATCTGAAGCCAAACTTTTTGATATTTTATGTATCTGTAAAGCCTTTCCAAATGAAAAGTAAACATGCGTAATTTATCAGGCACACCCTGTTAGTCTCATTAACAGAAAGGGCTTTTGAGAACAGCGGCACATTTCAATACACATTTCCACTGAAATTAAGCTGTGCTAGATGCAAATGAAGTTTAGACAGTAAACATCTGCAGCAGCAAAACGTCTTAGACAACTCAGATAAACTTTAAAAAGATTCTTTCTTAAGTGAATGTGCCGGCAGTTTACAGCCTCAGAAAAACAAATAGTTACTCTTCTTGGCTTCTGGCTTTTAGACATCAGTTTGAATTTTGTAATACCGGCAGCACACATGCACACCTCACAGGGGAGCTCCCGGATGGTGTAATTCGTGGTCGTTAAAAGGAAGGCACTTTGACTTCTTTCCCCGTCTCCCAGGGCTCCCGACCTACTCCCCCCACCCCAAACTTCAGTAATTGTTCTCAAATTTCCATTAGCGCTGCGACCCGAGCCTCCTGGGGTGACAAACACCCTGTTTAAGTTGCCCGACGAGACGGTCTCCCACGGGGAACACCTCTCCACCCTAGAC
>VYZT01018706.1:706-11231 GCA_013400735.1 Pomatostomus ruficeps | reverse complement strand
TCGGGCCCCGGGACTGCGCTGGGCAGGACCGGGCCGTGCCGGGCGGGGCTGGGATGGCCCCGGCCCTGTCCCGCCGCCGCCAATCCCCGCGGCTCCGCGCTCCCCACCGCCTCCTCGCCCGGATACCCCCGACCGACCTCCGGACCGCCGCTCCGGGCTTCGCTCGGTTCCGGCGTCCGCCTGCCCTGTGCTCCCGCCTCCGGCACGCTGCTCCCACGCCGCCGGACAGGCTCCGCTCCCCGCTCTGGCGGCCCCCGCCTGCCCCGTCCCGTCCCGTCCCGTCCCGTCCCGTCCCGTCCCACTCCGCCTCACCCCGCCCCTTGGCCGCTCACCGTGCCCCATGCCCGGGGGAGCAGCTCCCCGAGGCTGGGTGCTGCCGGCAGTACTCTGCGGGCAGTAGCAGAGAGGTTAATGCTAAAGCGGCGTTTTGGGCAGCCGGGGTGAAAGTCCGAGGCTGCAGAGCCCACTGCCGGGTATTTATAACGCCCAGAAGAATGCGAGGTGGAGGGGTACTCGGGTCGAGTGATTAGAATGTTCAAGTGAGGTCGTACGTACGCTACCTCTGCTCCTCTGTTTCACTGTGTCCAGCAACGCGACCTTCAGAGAGCTCGAGTCGAGAGGCACAGGGTAAAACATTCAGAAATTCTCAGCAAAAGTACTTCTGGTTTGACCCAGAACTGCCGATTACAGCATGCTCCTGGAAAGGTACCTCTTGACAGAGTTATTGACTGAATAATAGCAACCCAAGGACAGTGGTAGGCACATGGATTGTGCCAGTGACGGGAGCACCGCTTTGAAAAAGAAGTTGGAACCTGGATCCCACAAGTGTCTTATTTAAAAGTACTTGTAAGATGCTTGTGGGTACAGCAAATCCTTCCGTCAGAAGTACATATGATAAGCTGGTGAACAGGAGCACTACAGCAACCTTGCTAAGCGCAGGCAGACATGTGGGGTTGCCTGTCGTCTCACAAGAATCAGTGTTTTTCTTGGGAGCCTCCAGTCTGGACCTGAGCATCACCACACTTGGAGTCATGCCATGGGCTCGGCTGTTGGGTTGCCTGCATTACTATTCTGCAAGCAAGAAAAGTCCTGGAAGAAAGCAGAACTAGGCTTTTTATAGACAGAAGTTTAAACCGATGTAGCAGAACAAGTGGTTGTTTCTGTGGCTGCTTTTTATCTTCTGAAGAGGAGTGAAAAACTCTTCTGGTTTAGGACTTTGGTAGGAAACAAAGACTGCGCAGAACAAAACGGTGGTAAAATTAGTTCAAAGCTGATAGACCCAATGGATATGGCCCCACTTAGCTATGGATAGGACTATATACTACAATCTGTAGTGGTCTTAGCCTTATCTCCTGTCCTCCTATATCGTGTGCTGTGTGAAAGCTGCTCTCTTCTGCAGAACAGAAGAGGAGTGGAAAACTCCTTCCATCTCACATAAAGGTAAACACCACTTTTTGGCTCAGGCCTGTGAATCACTACTCTCCCGTTGCTCAGAAAAGCCTTGTTCTACAGGTTCCCTGAAAACCACCCCAGGAAGCTCTGTAGTCCTCTTGGCACCCACAAGACCACAAGATTCAGTTCTTGTACAGCGGATGTAGGTAGTCCCTATCCTAGCTCTGTGTCCTGCTGTTATTTCTTGCTCTTCTCCCCTCTGTCCTTGTTTTCCCTTTACCACCTTTTGGTTACTTGGAGAGGAGAGCCAGAAGAAATAGTCACTCTCATCAAGCTGTCATGGATGAGAGTACAAGATACTGCCACCACGAAGATTATTTGACAAGGGTGCCAGGAGGTGGCAAACTGTATCCTGCTGCCAGTGATGGTTTTAAATTGCCTTCAGTCGGGCTTACCACCACCAGCAACCCACAGGGGCAGCTCATGACAAGGCCCCGCTACTGTACAAGGGAAGTGGTGTATCTATGGTGAGGACCAGATGTCATCTCTGACTGAGACTTCTGATGGTGTCTGACTCGGTGGTGTCTGAAACCACCTCGGCTGCAGAGCACTGTGAGCAATGCAGTCCCACCAGTGAGGACAGTGATCTCATGCCCCAGCTTTCCTCTCCATCACGGGAAACTGACTTCACCCACAGCTGTGCTGCAGGGGTGCCTGGTTCATCAGCAGGCAGTGGTTTCTTGCAGATACCTCTTGACCCCTGTGGTTGCAGTGGCTGCTGATGTCATTGAAGGAGGCAGGTAGCCGGGTATTGAAGGGCAAGCTGGAGAAGACACAGGGGAACAAAGGGTGGTAAAGAGCCCCTGTTCAGAGACTGCAGGGGATTTGCCTGGTGTGGCATCTCAGGCCAAAGCAACTGTTGGCAAAAACCTTTGGAGAGCTCAGCCTCTTTGGCAATAGCTGATACAACCCACTGGTTCAATTCCAAATGTCACACAACAGCTGTGAGGCACCCATGGAGAGCTTTCCAGGAAGATCTCGACCTTAAAAGAAATTACATTTTTGTGGAGTAGAGAGATTAATGACTAAGAAAGACATAGAAAGAGAAGGCCAGGAACAGTGATGAATTTTCATAGCAACAGGAGGTTAACAGGTTAGTTTTCTGGGAGTGAGAAGTCTTTTTTGCCCTGAGTGAATGGGCAAACAGAATGAATAATGGGAAAGCAGCATTTGCTGATGTTATTGGGGGTATTTGACAGTGAAACTAAAACTGAGAACAAGATGGTTCCAAAACCTGGAGGTCCTGAGTGGCCTGCTGATAAAATGTGTTCATTTCCATGCTGCTAAGTGAAACACAGAAAAACAACTCTAGTAATAGATGCACAAATTTGTGTGGAGTGGTAATACTCAGAAGAGAGGTCCTTGTGGATAGTCCTTAAAAAGCAGCTGTCATTCATTAACTGTCAAAGGGAAACTGAATTCTAGGAATGAATAAGAAAGGAAAGAAGAACAAAATGGAAAACATGGTTGAGCTCTTCTGTGAGCTTGGCACCTTGGATACCATGAGTGGTTGCTTTATCTTCTGTTTTGTAGAACACGAAAAGGCAAAAAAGGCAAGGGAACAGTTAGAAAAGTTACCTGTGCCAGGAAAAATCAGGTTGGCTACAGCTAATCAATGGTCTGAAAAAATATGGAGAAAACACAAGATGGAATTCTTTATAACACAAGGACACACATTTCTAACAACATGCTGTTGAATTGTGGAAACCAATGAACATGAGAGAAAAAGTGGTTAAACAACCCAGCTGAAACTACTAGGACTAAAGAGCTGTTAAATACAGTGAGAAGGCAGTGCAGGGCACAATGGCTGGGAGTCACAAGCGGGGGTGGTATTTACCCTGCATGATTCCAGCTCCAAAGCTGCCATGGGCCAAATCCTGTCTGGGCTCTTTTCTTCTGTGTGGCAGTTAAGTGTGATCTTGACTAAGGGGCAAGCCATGGCACATTTAAATTGTGTCTGTTGCCCACTTTAGCAGGTACTGAAAAAAGCAGATGTTTCCGTAGGGGATTTATGCCGGGCATGGCAGAGGAAGACTCAGCAGAGAGACTCAGAGAGAGAAGGCTCAGAGAATGCCATGGGCTCAGCAAATGTCCTAGGGAAGTGATCTGAATGGTCCTGAGCCTCCCAGCACTCTGTGACAGGCAATGCATTCGCTTTTCTGCCGTGGGTTTTACATGGAAAATAACTAAATAAAGAAATGGTATTTTTTTTCCAAATGCGGCATTTGGTCCAATGAATGCAGTGCATGATGAATGCCATTGATTTAGAAGGGTTTTCAGTACATGCTCTAAAATCAGAAGAGTGGTTAAAGTTACTTCTATTTACAGATAGATAAAATAGATAAATATGCAATAAAAGCTGAAGTTACACTCGGATGAAAGATGTTGTGGTTTCTCTACAGACAAAACAGATAACATTTCAAGATTAATATTATCCTTCTCATGTAGTAGTTACAATTAAGTCCTTAAAGAATCTCTTTTTTTCTGCTAACTGTTTAGGGCATGATAAAGTCTTTGTAATATCTGTCTGTCAAGATTATGCAATGTTTTATTAATTCATTATTTATAATTTCTTCATACTGACATTCATCCAGTGCTTTCCAGGCCTGTCATTGATTTACTTGCCTGGAGTTCCTGAAGTAATGCTTCATCATTTGGAAAATCAATAACTTATTTTGACTGTTTTGGTATGAAAGCTAAATAGAAGCAAGGCAATTTTAAAATTACTATTCAAAACAGTATGATATTTATTTGATTCTGTGATAGGATATTTTAGCTCTCTACTTTTCTACTACTGCTGAACTATCATCTTTATATTAACAAGATGTATTATGCATTATTCCATCCAGAAGATGAAGCGCTGCAATATATATTTTTTTACAATACCATTTTTGTTCTTATTTCTGTGACCCCAACTCCGTGTTAAGCCAGTATTAAATGTGATACTGTTTAAATTAGATATCTTTAAAAGATAAATAAGTTTAATTAATATTTTAATTGAAGATAAAAAAAACAAAATGGGAAAACATTAATTTGGAGTGCTTTTAAATCATAATCTGCAGTGACTGAAATACATTTGGATACTACATCAAAGAAGAAATCTGTCAATAATTGTACAATATAAGCAGAGGATATTTTGGAAACTTCAAAAACTATGACTTTTCTCACTTTGTCATGCAATTCTATACCATGGCATGGCACATGCATAAGTAAATATATGCTCATAGGACATATTTAATTTTCAAGTTTTATATTAACTACTGGGATAAAGTGCTTAGCTAAGCTGAACTCTGTCTGCCTCTGCAACTGACACCTTCCTCTAGGGATAAAGAGGCAGATGCTCAGAGCACGGCCAGATATTTATTGTTATTGTTAATGTTAAGACTGACTCAGCTCAACATCCAGCACTGTGCAGATTGCACATGTTAAAGGAAAGATAGCTGTTATCATAGCACTTCCAGCCAGACATGATGTAAAAAGTGAAATGCAGAGAAAGGAGAAGGGGAAATGAGTTCAGTCAAACACCTCCTTGGGTTTCCCTGTCTGCATCCTGCAGCTCAGCACTCCAGACATGAAGACTTTACGCCTACATCACTGTCTGAAGGCTTGTCCCTCCTTTCTGTTCTGCTCATTATTCCCATCCTTCCCCAGTAGTTGCAGTCCATACTTCCCCAGTAGTTGCAGTCTCCTCCTGTGCACTGAGCCTCAGGGTACCAGAGGGAAATGCCCACGGTGACCTGGGCCATCTCATGTGAATGCCACTGCTGCAGCACCACCCATCACCCATCATCCACAGGTCCTGCAGAGCTGCTGCTGCCTAGGCTGCCCCCATGAGACCCATTCCTGGTGATGGACATTCCTGCACCCCTGCAAAGACTAGGCAGAGCAGGGCAGAGGCATGGTGCCCACTGCCACACCTATGGGCACCCAAGGTTTTCCCCTAAGTTTGTACTGGTACAATCTTTTGTAATGCTGGAAGATTGTACTTTGTTTCACTGTGATATCGATGTGCTGTATTTAACTGTAGTAATTAACAGGGGCATGATTTTCCTGCCCTGCTGAGATAAGTTGAAGCTATTGCTTCCCTGTTATCTTATCAACCATTTCGCTGTAAGCTGTTACTATCTCCGTACAGACTATCTATGGCTTGGTCTTTTTTCTTTAAACCACTGGGCACCATATTGTACTCTGGGCTGCAAAGTGCCGTGGGTTCAAGTGGGTTTAACACCAGTCTTGCTGTCTCCTTTGAAAGACATTCCATACCTCAGACAGGTATGATAAGATATGATTGTAAGATCCTTAATGTCTGGGAGCCTGGAGAGGGGCCACCTCATGGCCAGGCTCTTGCCTGTGGATCTGAGAAAGGGACATAGCAGGGGCTGGTGATGGGGTCATGGCCACCCTTGGTTCAGACAGGGAACAGCAGGAGATGAGGCTGGAGATACACCCCTGCAGTGATTAGTGCCCCAGGCCCCTGGCAATGAACCACCTCTGCTGAGCCCATGAGGGGTCGTGAGTCAGAATTCTGAGGCATGCCATGCTTTAAAACGGTGTGGCTGTGCCTGTATCAGGTTCATTAAGTTAATGAGTTACTGTCCCTCTAAATATCTCCAAATTGTCTCAAAGTCTATTCTGGAAAATGCAATTCAGGTTGTGTTTGAGCCTCACTAGCAGTGTGCAGGGACTGTATGGCCAATTGCATCTTGACTACCACCAGCTTGGACAAGTCACTGCTGACAAGACACATCAGGAGCCAAGCAGGAGCGGGACATCTGGAATTAAGCTGTGGAAACCTAACATGTATTCCCTTAACAGCACAAATAAATAGATCTCTAGACTAGACCTAAGTTATCCAGGTAATAGAGGGATGGAAAGAAAGAGGCCTTTAAGGGTCTCTGTGTGTACAGAGCATTGTAGCGTATCTGTCTGCAGGCAACCTGGATTAAGGCTGCTTACACCTCCCCTAAAACCTGCTTGGGAAGATCAGAAACTCCCAGGAAACACGTGTTCCCTCATAAGCCAGTTTACCTATTTCACCCACGGTGACCATGCAACACAACCACAGAGGCAAAGCACTTCAAACACAGGCCACTATTTGTATTAGTAGGCTAAAATCTGCACCTAGCCTGAGTGTAAAGGCATTTCATTCTAGGCACTGGAATTCTCTGCCATGAGAAAATTATATTCTGAGAATGACTATGAGGAAACAAAAGAGAAGTGGAGGTGGGTAGGCCAAGGAATAACATTTAAAAAGAGGTAATAGACTTGAATTTGAAAGCCATTGAGAAATTCTGAGAAATTATCAGGGCTAAGAGGGGCTGAGAGTGCTCAGAAATGTTAAAAATCTGGCATATGTATTGACTTTATAATAGTGACTCAACATTATTAGAAAAGTAGAAAACAAGCACTATTCAGCAAAGAACCCTAGACCAGTCACAGCAGCCCCTTAATGTTCTTATGTCCTGCTCTCTTTGACATCTGTTTCCCTTTACACAGGAGATAAATTCCTCTCATACCACATAGCATTCCTTAAGAAGTGTTACTACTCGCTGAAACAAGAAGTTCCCCAGAAGCACTGCGTGCCACTGCTGTCAGTCAGACTTTAAGAGCTTTTAGGAGCTAATGGATGGCGTGTTTGTTGCTGTTTCGTGGAACATGATGGCTGAAGTGTCACAGTAAGGGTCTGTGTAAATAATGCCCAGATGGCAATATGGCCTGCAGGCGAGACTGTGGATTGTGTTGCTGGGTGGAGTGGGATTGCTGGTGGAAGAAGCCCTGAAGATGAGTGAGCCTGCCAGATGCTTTCACATGTGTCCACATGATGCCATCCATACCTGCACATAGAATAGTGGCAAGCTATTTTGAAGTTTGGGATGTGTTTTTCACTGTTCTCCTTGAGAGTGTCTGTGCGGTGTGAGGCAGTGCTGTGTGGTGACATCCACACTGTCAGCCAGACTCTGGCAGCCTTATTGCCCCTCTGGCATGGGACACTCCTCTGGGACTGGTCCTTTTAAGTAATGCATGTTCCTGGTGACATTCTTGGTGACATCCTACTACCTAATACTAGTACCACACCTAGTGCCTAATCCTGTCTGTGGGATTCTCAGGGTTGTTACTCAGGCCCATGTCCTTACTGCATGCTATACCTGTAAGTTATTTATTAACTTCTTTTACTCTAAGCCATTTTCTGGATGACAATGTACAAATAAGATGAAATATTGGCCTTTTTATGCCAACACAACACAAAGATCCCGATTGATATTGAAGGTCCTTGTGTTATTCCTATTTCTTAAGGCTTCTCTTCATCCTTAACTTCCCCTTAGTGTTCTTACACTTCACCATTTTATATGCCTTACCTTTTTCAGAATATCAGGTTCTCCAGCTACTGAATCTTTTTTTCCTGTTCGGTTTCCCTTGCTAAGTATTCCTATATTCCTACGTATTTCTGTAATTCTACTTTCTTCTCTTAGGCTTGAAACCTCTGACACCAATCTTCTTTTGCCAATATTCAAACTCTCCATGCCTTCTGCCTGCTTCTTTCATACATCTTTTCTGCTCATTGCTACTCTTTTAAAAGTCTTCTAAGGACAGGAATATTTAAAACATCAGTGATACCAAAAATTAGCTTCTTGTTGGTTTAGTACTACAGGTCATAAGCTCCCAGGTGTCTGCTGGAGCAGGAACAACTTGCTTAAGTGTGATGGTGTCTATTAAACCTTGTCTCCAGAGTCTTTGGCAGAGCTGAAGGTAAATAGATGTGGAACTAGATGCAGTTCATGGGTCACCTGGTATCTGAGGTGGTGGATCTATCACCTGAGGAGAAGCATTGCTCATAATAATTTCTCCGACCACCAGAGAAGAGTAGGAATGTGTGTCTCCAGGGCACATTATTATCTAGGATGTTTTTGGAATAGTGTTATTTATGCCCCACCCATTGGCAAGCCTGGGAAGAAAAGGCATAATCAAAGCCTTATTTAGCTTAAATACAGAGCTCTCTGGTTCTGGAACACAAATCCTTCATTTCCATCTGTGCAGATGGTCATGTAGAGTGTGTGGACACAGAAAAGTTACCAGTGGCATCCTTCCAGTGGTTACTGGGTAACTGTGCATGCACTGAGGAGGGAAATGAAAAGGAGAACACCCTCACTGCAGCAGAACCATCACTGCTGTAAATTCCTGTAATACAAGTGTATGTCTCGGCATCCATGGCTTTCTGCTGCACACAATTTCAGATCTCTGCCTTGTTTAGACACCCTGTCCATCCACCCTGCTGCGATAGGCAGTGTAGGAAACCGAATGAGCCCAAGGCAGAGGACTGCTTGCACATTTACACCTTAGCCCCAAGCAGCTGAAAGCCTCAGGAGCTCTAGTTAGTCAGGGGAGTCCAGAAAGCAGAACCCATAGCTCAACATGAAATTAAATTCAACATCTGTCATATTTCTCTGTATTTTCTCCAACACCCATTCAGTTTTGCCTGGAGTTGTGTAAAGGCCTGTAAATCTTGCTGATGCTTTAATTTCCTACAAAGAATAGTCTTCTAAAGAAAATCATGTAAGTTGAAGAAAATTTTACTTAATGAAATAAAGATGTAATAAGCTGTTTATATCTCATTCTGCAAGCCGTTTGGTGTTCATGGTATTTATTTTTCGAAAGGTACAGATATACACTTAGAAGAATCTCTTCTATTTCATTGACAAGAATCAGTTTCTGCATCAAATTACTACTAGCATATCACTTTGCTGTGTATCTTTATGTTTTAGTATTCATTTTGAATAGCTAATGAATAAGCTATCATTACAAAAAAAAGTGGAAGGGTTTGATGTTACTGTACTCCCAAGATCTGTGGGACATGAACCAGCACAAATCTGTAGTCAAGGACCAGTGTGTCTAGTAGCGGATGTCAACACACAGAGCTGTAATTTGGGCCGTGCGCACATCAGAAATGTTGTTCTGCTATGAGCATATCAGGAGATCTGCAACATGATATTTTATCTAGCAGCAACAGTCTTTTGGTCTACGAGGGAGCAGGCTCTCTGTACCAGACACAAAGAGAGAGCTCAGTAAGTGAATGACTGCATTCTGTTCTCATTTAAAGCACCTTGCTACTCTTAATTCTCATGGAAACTGTACATGCCCATGGTAGGATTACACTGTGCACAAGGGACAGTAGCCATGTGGCTAATCCTTTTGTCTGTATCAATCACCTTTTCTTTGTAAATGCTGGGTTATATCCATTCCTTGTGTCTGTATCCATCACCTTTTCTTTGTAAACGTTGGTTTATATCCATTCCTTTTCTTACAGGTCATTGTGTCATGCTGCCTCCGGACAGAGCTGTCCTTGTGCTGGAAGACAAAGTCATACCACATGATAGAGGCTGTGGAGCAAAACAATTTGCAGCATTCCTCCTTATTTTCAGACTTTGGAGATTTGTATAAGAAATTAATTGTGTTGGGTTTGCGCTTTTAAATCAATGTACATTTTTCACTTAATTTCCTCAGCCACTTTATAAAACAGCAGATGAGGTGTTCTTATTCTCAACTATGAATTTGATTATGGTCCAGAAATTATGCATTCCAGCTCTGAATTGATGGTCAAACTTCATCCTGAAGACACTGAAACTGATATGCATTTTCCTGTTGACTGGGGCCCACACTATCTGACTTCAGCACCTACTGCTTTGAAACCAACTTATGCAGAAATGATATTTTGTCAGTGGCATTACCTGGCTGTCCTGTGAATCAGGATTTTGAAAGGTAGGGAAAGATGTAGGAAAGACTGAAAAAGGTCTGATGCTCTTTGTGATATGTTGCTTCGACACAGCAGATTTCCAAGGACTCTGGACACATATAAATACCGTAGAAAGAGTATTTTCTCCTAAGAAATCTCATCCATAATGTATGCATACAGTAATTTATAGATAAGCTTTGGAAATAAAATTTGCATTATTTTGAATACTATTTGGAGATTTCAAAATCTGCTTTGTATTTATATGTTTAAAAGTGTTGATTTTGTAGCCTCAGTGAAAATAGCTATATTACTGAATTTCTGTGTGTACATCTCATACCTTTTGCA
>VYZT01018704.1:0-54567 GCA_013400735.1 Pomatostomus ruficeps | reverse complement strand
ACAGTTAAAACTGTAATTTAAAAATGTCAGACATTCCTACTACAGAAAAATTTTGAAATATATGTTTACACATATTTAGAAGGCATACAAATTTCAAATTAAATAAGAAAAAGATTTTCAGAAATTAAAAAAAAGGAAGAAAAATACCATTAGAAATTTTTTCAACTTGAGTTGACACTTCCCTCTTTTTTTTCCCTGAATGTCTACTTTCAGCTCTTATCACTACTGAATTGCTCTAGAATGATAGTTTCTGGTTACTCAGAGCCCAGTGTCAACCCAGGTGCTGAGAAAGCATGTCTGTAGGACATGCAATTATTATACCTTGAACATTTTGATGATAAGTTTTACTTTTGTTTTCTGGAAATTTCTTGAAGTCATCTGTGTAATCCTTCAGAATCCATTCAGGATACTGAAGAACACATGGATCACTGCAGGCACAAAGTCTCCATGATCTCCTCACAGATTCATACCATACTCATTATTACAAGAGAGAATCCATCACTGTTCCTCAAGAAATAAAGATCCTAAAGATTTTTATAGATAAAATAAATGAGAATGCAAAATGGCTAATTGTTATAAGGTACTCAGAATGGTTGCTTTCATCGTCCAGGTGGGGATTTGGATCCAGTATAGGGAGGATTAAGTGAAATGGAGACTCAGATTCCTGTCCCTGAATATTCTGTACCCAAGAAAATTAATCGTTTTAAAGAAAGAGAAAAGCATGACTTACATTTCACAGCTACAGTTGTAACAGCTAAAATGTAACATTCAAGTATAGCTTTCAACACTCAAAACAATATGTTTTTATCAGCTTTTGCCACTTTCTCTTTACTTCCCCCATTAGATCTTTCCAAAGCCTTCGTATGTTTACATGCTGGAGGAATTTGTGTCTTGTGCAATAAGGGTGTTTTCCTGGAACAGATCTGGATCAGATAAATGCAATCTTTTTGCATATTTTTATCAAAAAATACCAATATTTTTCTGGATTTACTGTTTTATAAAGCCAATTTCTAACTTACCATATTAAAAGAAGGACAACTACCTTTATCATCTGACTATGTATATATACATATCCTGGTCATTTATTTTAGGATGTTTTGCTAACTGTTGTCAAAAAATATTTTGCAAGTTCATTGTCTAAGATAGATGGACTAAGAGCCCACCAAAACCCATCCAAACTTCTTAAGAGCAAGTGGATAATTAGCACAACAAAACATACAAGAAAATAGTACGAAATGAGAAAAAATATATTAGTACATGCAAAATAGATTAATAGCTACTAAATTAATGAAGTGATATATAGTCTAAGAGACTGTCTTGCCTCATAATACTTTACTCAATCTTTTGTGGCTATACAACATGCCCATGGCAACCATTTTTGATACTGCAAATAAACATTTATAATTTAAGGGGAAATAAGCCATGCATGAAGATTAACTTGAGAAAGTGAAATAATACTTTCACACAAATATGCTTAGTATACTAACAAAAATAGGAAAGAAAAATTAAAAATACGGGGAGCATTGTTCTCAATTTTATGCTTTAGGCGTTCTTTTTATTTTGACTCATAAATTCCTGGGTTTTAGAATTTACAGTGCACCTTTGAATTACAAAGAGGTAACTGTCTGTTGTAGTGGTGAGTATGAAATTGTTGTTTATATATGGAAAATCTAAGCTCCAACGTTTGCTACTAACCAAAATGGATAACTCCATGGAGTCTGCTGCTTTGCATCTCTAATTGAGAAATGTATACCAGTCTGGCAACATCATATAATTTTCTGAAGAACCTAAACAAAGCATGAGCCTACAGCCTTTTATATTGTGACCTGCTGATGTTTGATACCCTGACATTTTATTTTCTTTTGCCATCTCTCAAACTTCATCTCTTCACTGAAAAGACTGAACAGAAAATACTTCTAGTGATTCCTTATGCATTTCAGTGTATATAGGGAGGACCAAAAGGTTTAAATATGAGAAACTTCAGAGAAATAATATTATGATGTAAATAATTATTCAAATTAATTTTTACATGAAATTCTGTTTAAAACATGAACATGACTGTATCATTTTACCTGGGGTGGAGTTTAGAAATGTCTCTCTCAAAATCTGCTAAGTTCTTTCAGCAACATGCTTATGATGAACTCTCCAGACTTAGTCTTCTATGGACTAGAAAAAAATTTTAATCCAAGTTTATAATTTCATATTTTAGTGACATTGTTTTTAGTATTTCCTATTGAATTATAAGTGGGAAAAATGAATTGTTTGAATTGTTCTTTAATATTAATATTCATAATATTTAAGTTGATTAGAAACCTGCTGTTTTCCTAAAAGTGTCAGTAGTTCTAAACAAGACCATTTTGCCTTTCTTAAATTCAGTGTTTGTGGGACCGGTTCCTGATGTATTTCATAAAACAGAATAATCAGATTACCAAAACCAAAAACCTAGATATCAAGAAGCTGTGAAACCAATAGGTTCTTGAACTCCTAAAGTGTATGTGCTAATTTTTGTATTCCAGTCCTTGTGTTAGCTTTGAAAGGGAATTGAGAGTTTGTGGGACCTCTCTTGGTACTATTGTTTAGATTTTTATACTACTCTTAGTACTCTTTTCCTTCCTATACTACTCTAATTTAGACATTCAGGGGATATTTAGATAAATATTTACAATACAAAATATATCAGTGTACTTCCATGAAAATATATTTTCCATTATGACATTAGTGAGTTAAGATAAATCCTCATAAAAAGTAGTGGAGTACAATATCCAAAAATCACTAAGATATTATTACTTGGATTTCTCTCGATATTCTCTCCACTTAATCAGGTCAGAAATAAGCAATAATTATTCAAAGTTTTCAACAAGTCTTGAAAAGTCCTGTAAAAAGAGGAAATATATTATAATAATTTTATACATTAATTTCACATCAAAATGCCCATGAGGTGAATCTAACTCTCATGTTAAGCTTTGACATTTAATATAGATCTAGATAGCACTTAGGGGTTTTGTAAACTGATTTTCTTTAGAACAGAAGACTTCTAATTAAGTAAGCTAAAAGTAATTTAATGCAATTTAGATGTATTCAACTGTGTAGCTACATTTTGATTAAACCTTTTGTTGGCCTAAGTATAATCACATGTTGATTTTTTTTTCTTCTCTATCTCTTTAGAGTTAAGGATCAGTTGCATTATTTTTATCAGCTTACATTTTAGACACCCATCGCCAGTTAGCATTCTATTTCCCTAGATTTTATTTACAAGCCTATGACTCAGAGGGGAAAACCACAAAGAAATTCTTCTAATTCTATGAAACATCAGTACATTACAATATAGTAATGAAAGGCTATTATGTTTCAGATTGGTCTCTACACTCAAGCTCCTGAAAGAAATGGGTTGCTGAATTGATTATAATTTGTGTGGAATGGATTGTATATGCATGTTAAGCAATTTTCTACAAAATTACACAAAATTGGAACATCATCATAGCAATATTATATTGTAAGCAATTTTAACTAAATATTATAATCTTAAATAGAAACTTTTTTGATATGTATCATGCTCTGTAAAATCCAGTTTTACTGAAAGGTTTTTGAGGAGGACTGCAAAGGTAAATGCAAAATAAATTTTGTAGAATTTGCTGGGAATGCAAAAAAAGTCCAAGCAAGTTCAGTGAGCGTTTAGTGAAAACACTTAAAGATAATGTGTTTAAGGGCAGTAGTAGAGAAGATGAGGTGAATTTTATTGTTCACTTCCAGGAGCATGGCACCTTTCCTCTAGGTCTCTATGGAACCCAGCAGTGCTTTATGCAGACGTGCTCAGCCTTTCATGGCCAGCTGCAGGATCTTAGACACATATTTCAACCAAGAATTATGAAAAGGTTCATTCAGCTTCCTTGATCCTGCATAGTGAAGACTTTTTAAAGTTAGTATTTTTGCTTCTTTCCATTAAAAAATTTCTTAAATAAGAGCTCTTCCATTATCCCAAAATAGAAAGTCAACAATACTTCAGCTCACTCCAAACCATCTGTTTACAGTCATTTCTATCGCAAACTTCTCAGTCATTTGCATTTTGCCCAAGCTGTCAGTTCTTCCTTTGCCAACATTAAATAACATCCCACAGTTGTGGTAGTTCTTTTCAGTCATAGTCCTAGAATAAATTTTCATCAACAGAGAGAACATCTTAAGATAGCTGTATGTATAGATGAAAATTATGTAAAAAGCAAGTAGTGCAGAAAGACTATGTTGTTTAATACACTGTTTTTTAAATTTGTGTCATTAACAATATGCAAGTTATAGAATGCAAATACAGACATTTCTTTAGTATCATTTTACCGTATAAATAATGCTATATATATTCTCCACACAACATGAATTTATCATTTCCCCTCAATTCCCCTCAAAGAAGAAGAGCTCTATTACCATTATGAGCTAAATAGGACTGAGATCATTAGCATTTAAAACTAGATTAAAATCTCTTATCTTTCCTGGTTTAATTTTTTAAAGTAGTTTCCCTGTTTCTCATGGGGATATGCTACCCAAAAAGAAAAAAAATCAAGCAATGAAAACCTTCTTATCAGAAGATATAACATTATTTTTTTCATATATTTTCAAAAACATCTCCCCCCTTTTGCCTTCAGACATACATAAGTATTTTGCATTATTTTTCAGTGGCATTAATGTACCCTTATTCATAATGTGCAGTGAAAACTGGACTGAAATGAAGAAACAGAAAGAAAGAAAAATGACCCAATATAAATGAAAAATACTTTGCTAGTCACTTTAGGTCTCTTGAAGACTGTTTAAAAAAAAGCTGGTTATTGACCAGGGTTTTTTGTTGTAGATCTTTGAAACCTGGGGATGACAATATCAGGGCTTGATGATGATATATACATGAAATTGTGCCCAGAAATATTTGTCCTAATAACTAATTTTAAAAAATGACAAACTTGAAAGGATTTATAATGTAATCAAATATGTTTTCCCATTCATATTCCATCTACCATCTGTTGTCTACAGTAGTTTAAAGATTACAGAATTAAGTTGACACATTTGGCTGTATTCATTTAAAATCCAAATCACTAAGACATGAGAGGATTCTTTATTCTTTCCCTTTTCTAAATAAAGCACCAAACCCCTCTTCATAACAAGTTCTGAATTGTTGGCTGAAGCAAGTAAAGTCATTTCTTATGGAGACAACAGACTGACAGAGGCAGCCGCAATGCAGTTTCTTAACACTGCCTTACTAGCGTGTGTTTGATCTCACAAGTACCTCTTTTGGGAAAAGAGCTCACTCCATTTCTATTAATGATAAATTTTGCCATTCTAAAGGATTTTCTAAAATAGATGTTTCTTACTGTGGTGGTAGTTTAAGGAAAACAAGACTGAAAACAGATATATCAGGAGCCATCTAGAATAACTTAGTTGGTTTCAGTGCTCTGATTTCATGCTTCAACAACAGAACAAAGATATGGTTTAAAGATATGGTTTAAAGATGTACTTTATGGAAACATTGTAAGGGAATGTGAGCCAGAAATGTAGAATGATTATAAAAAAGTTTAGTAAAGGGATAAAAAAAGTGAGAAAAGAGAGTATAAAAAACAACAAATGCTCAAAACAATGAGAGGAAGGGAAAAATATCGTCATACTTTGCTTTTGACTCATTCAGAAATCAGTAAAAAATCTTCCCTGTTCTTCTAGTCATGAGCTATAAACTGTTGTCAGAAACAGTCTGATGGTCTAAGGAGGCAATATGAAGACTCTTGGTGATTAGCCTGTGTGGCCTGTGTTAGCAGGCTACTGCATTTCCTCAGGATTAGATACCTGAAAGTTTTAAAGATTATGTGTTTACGTATCAAACAACTCCAGCATATTTTAGGTCCACTTTGCACTTTTATAAACTGAAACTGCAAAACCAACAAACCTGGCAAATTATCTTTCTATTGATATGCAATCCTAATTAACATAATTTGAGCAGCAGGAAGAAGGTACTTGGAAGATCTTAGAGGATTCATTTTCTCCATATTCCGAGAAATGGTAGTCAGGGTGAACACTATACATTTTATTTCAGTAGTGATCTGTTTGTGATTTTTAGTGATATTAGTAATATTTATTCTAAAGATATTTTCTGTATCACAGAATATTCAGACTGATTTGCATGTGGATATCAGAAGCTAACCCCACATAAGCTTAGAAGTGAGAACATAAAATAATAATTGCTAATAATGCTACTGGAAGACATAATCCAAAGCTGTGAATCATACTGTGAATGCTGCAGAAGGTTCACGGCATATTAAAAGTTTTAAACTGAGTCTCAATTTGTTTTCTGTTGCTTTTCTGAGAAGATATGTCTTCTAACCTTATTCAGTGAAAAAGATCTGGCAGGTTTTCAAAACTGTTAGATCTTTTATCTCAACTTCCTATTTTGTATATCTAAGCAGGCATTTTTGAGAGGAAGCACTGGTTTTACAACTTTGTTGTCAGACTGTGTTGCATCTGCCATCTAATCATTAGAATGTTTTTCAAAAAGACTAAAGATAGTTCATCAAATTAGAAAAGAAAATACTAATTTCCATTAGAGGCAGTTGAAGGAAGAAGGAAAGGACATCATTATTGCAAACACTTTACTGAATTTTTCCTTGTTTAATTTTCTGCCAGCTGTGATGTCAATGAATATCTAGTCCTGCAAAATTTCACATGCATGAGTAGTTCTCATTGCTTTTAAATTAATTACTGTCATGATAAAACTATCAGCAAGGGACAGGCTATTTGGGATGGAATCTATCTATACCTGTTGTTCAATTTTTTCCAGGAAATGCAGCCTCCAGCTGGCTATGTGAAAGGGAGCTTAAACCTCTTTTTAACTCTAAAAGTTAGCAGAGTATTTTGTGTTTATTTTGAATTTCTCAAATATTATAATTATGTACTTGTTTGTTTCTGTTTCTTCTTATTCCTAAATGAATTTTACATCTGTGATATTTCAGATTTTATTTTCAAAAGAAGAGATAAATTACATAAAATGGTAAGAAAAAAAGACTAATAGCTGAAAAATATTTTTCAGCAGTTTTACCAAATTGCTAAGTGGGTAAGAGTAGACTTGAGCGTCAAATATTTAGGAAGTGAATAACTCTTATCCTATTCTGTCCTCATACACATTAAGTTAATTTATCTTAGTAATGGAGAAACAATTTTCTGCAGGTTTTCTATACAAGCTCAGGCTGTCTGCATGCCTAAAACTGCCAGTGGGTTGGGGTTTTTTCTGAAGAATACTTCTGACACTGCCTATTCAGTTATGAGATAGGAAACAATTTAGAAAAGAAGCTTTTGAAGATTTTTTTTTTTTTTGCAAAGTTCACATCATCCAAATTCTGTAGCTGTTGATTTCTAGTGTGCTTGATTTCAGTACAGCTACCCAGTTTTACAGCAGACAAAGATTTTGAGAGTTCGGTATTCCTGTATTCTTCTTGCTTACATCTCTCAAATAACATCTCTTCTTTCTCTGTAGTAGTCTGAAAAACACGCTGCACTTTCGTGAACTGATGGATGCATTTTTGAATCTGTGAATCTGATTCTTTGTAAATCCCTCAAATTTAAAATTATGTGCAGTCATGTAACTGCTTATGTCTTTGAAAAGGATTTATTATTTTCATACTATTAAATTAAGGAGATGAAACCCAAGAAAGTGAGTAACAGCTTCTGATCTGATGTCACTTTTCTCAGCACAATTCCAGATCAATTATACTCAGCAGGAGAAAAAGTGCAAGTGAATAGAGTTTATTTCACTCTGAGTTGTAAAAAGGATTTAGGACTGCAAAACTGAATGTTCTACTGCCAATAAAATCCTTAAAAAATCTCGGGGAAATTCTTTAAGGTTCACTTATGTTGCACCAGGCAGCTCAGAGAACATTAATCCTGGTGTACAAGGACAACCATTACGTGCATTATTGGGGTCAGTGAGGAAAGGGAAAACTGAATTATTAGTGTCCTGGTTAAAAGAAGGGTGGTGATTAAAATCTGGACCCCCTGTTTATAGAGGTTTTCTCACTGCAGGGGAATTTAATTGGAAAAAAAATGTCGTCTGGATTTTTTAAGGTTTCTCTGTCACTTTTAATAATGGCATACATATTGTCAGTCCATGGTTATTTTAATCATCCCATAAACTCCAAAAATATGCAAACCTATGAGTGCCCAGAAATCATTTCACTATCTGTATCCTTCAGACCTCCACCAGTAAGAAAATAATGATATGCTGTGTCGTAGATGCTACACTGGAAAGTAAGAACATATGTAGGAGCGTCGTGTTGACAATGGGAAGATTTTTCATGTGTTTGGAAAGTTACTGCAGGAGCAGAGTCACAGAGAGGTGACTCAACCTGCTCCTCTACCCATATATCTGAATTAGATATTTCTGTGTTTCTTGGGACATGACAACCTGAGAAAGAAAGGTATGTTTAGAGAATAAAACACATAGAAATGAAAAAGGAATCAAATGCTGTTTATAAAGGGTATCTAAATATGGACAGTGGCTACCTACTCTGTGTTTCAATTTCCCTTATGGAAAAGAATTTTATTTTAATCCTTAAAAAATTATTTTTTAAAGTGAGCTGAGATATTTAATGCCATATATGGATTCAAGGAAAACAAAATAATGACAAAGCACTGATAAAGCCTTCTCTGTTGAGCTGACAGGAGCTATGCATTTTGAAAGGGCTAGAGAGAATGCATTTGTTATTTTCTTTTCTGAGATGTACCAGCATAGCAATCTGAGAAGATGAGGTCAAACATTTCTTCTTTGACACTGATCTTTCCCCTTCATCTCAATGCTTGATAACCATACACAACTTTAGCTATGTATGCCTGAAGAATTTTCAAAACTGTAATGATTTGCTTTGCTAACAAAAACACAAGAAACAAGGCAGTTTTTGTTTGCCACATCTCTGTGTAAAAAGAAACAACAAGGATCTATTTGATATATTCACATCTTTATAAGAATTTCCACCTTAAGATAATTATTTTAAAACTACAGCATTTCAAACTTCGTTTAGACCACAGACATTCCTAAATCTTATATAAAATATTATTTATTTTATGAAACAAAAATACTATTACATTAATAATATTTTGTAGAACAAAAATGAAAAAATATAAAAAATATAGTTTTAAATAGGAAAACCATAATTTACTCCGGGTGCAGTCTATCTATTAGAAGTTACAAAGAGTAATTAATAGGAATGGCAAAGCAATATAACTTCAAAGAACTATTCTTAATCAGTTTCCTTTATACCTCCAACTTACAGTCTAAAGGTATTCTCTCATACTATTTTTTACTTGTTTGTGGTTTGTTTCAGATGTTCAATGCCATAATAATTATAATATTCTTTTCTTTCTCAAAGAGACTTTGAAAGTTTTCTTGGACACATCTGCTCCATTAAAGACTTTGGAAGACTGGTATGTGAAGTGCATCTTTTTTTCTACATGATTGCTGTAGAAGTATCTATCAAAGTTTTTTGATAACATGATTATATAAAATATTTCCTTTTTTTCTAAAGAAATAATAGAAAAGAAAGAAGAAAAAGGTTCAAATTATGTTGCTTTCCATATGCCATTTAGCAAGACTTACGAAGCTAAATAAAGGATCTAGCTGACGTGAAAACTTATGCAAACAGTACAGATAAATTTAAGATGAGGACATTTGAGAATCATGTGTTTAGTGACAATCACTGTTATACAAACATTGTTAAATCTAGTGGAAAAACAGAGATGTATCCCTTCCTTCCTTCTTCCTTCCTTCCTTCCTTCCTTCCTTCCTTGCTTCCTTCCTTCCTTCCTTCCTTCCTTCCTTCCTTCCTACCTCTCCCTCCCTCCTTTGGAAGACTGGTATTTGCAGTGTGCCATTTTTTTCTACATGACTGTTGTAGGAAGCATATTTCCTGCAGAAACAAAGATGACACACTAGTAAATAAACATCTATCAGAACAGGAATTTACACTCTCTCCTTGCATACCTAGAAATACTTTATTTTTTAACCTACCTGTGAGTACTTGAGAGAGTCTTTCACCAATCCTAAGGAACAAAATATGCAGAAATATTTTCAAGATCAGCATCCAAAGACTACTTCTCCAAAGTAAATATATTTTGAATTGAAAAAGTACTGAAAGACTAATAATTTTCAGTTAAAAAAAGAAGCAAGGAGGTTGTCAGAGAGCAGAAGTGTTATAGTCCCAGTTCTTATACATGCAAAAATAGCACTGCATTTTTTCACAGGCTGGTGTCTGCAGAGTTGAAAGTTGGAAAGGTCACAGAGAAATACTTTTCTGAAAAACTCCATCTCCTTTCTTAACAGGATATCAGGCTGTCAGTATGCCTGCCACCTTACCGCTAATGTCCATGCCAGTTTCCCCTTGTTTTCAGTAGCTTGTAATTACTAGGAAAAGTAAAAAATCTCAGTGTAGATTATGTACCTTTTTCTAATGCATTTGGCAACTTTCAGAATACTTTCTTCAGGGACTGAAATCTCATCAATGTTATTTGTGATTTCAAAATCATTTCCCTGTGGACTCCTGAACTCTTTTTGTTTACAAACATATTTCTTCCACCTCTCAGTTCCTTCTTCTGTGGAAGCTCTCTTCTCTCTTTCTGAAAATAATGTGATTTCTTGTGACTGCTAAACATCTGCAGAGGCAAATCAACTGTCACAGTGCTTCCACAAGGAGAAGGCTAAAAATCCCCTAAAACCCAGAAACTGTCTTGCTTGAATGCACCTACTACCTATACCTTGATTCTGTTTCTTTCTATCCCTCCTTGAATTCTCCTTGAAAAAACTGCCTGAGAACTTACCTTGATTTTGATGAAGTAGTCTGCAGCAAGGGATTTGCTAATCTGTTCTTTTACAGTTTTCTCACTCTTGTCATTAGTTAATATAGCCCTGCCAGGTCTAGAGCAAGTTTCTGTACTTTTGTTCTGAATAACTTACAACTGTTCTCAAATTCAGTTCCTCTCTTTCATTTTCTGCAAAAGAAGCAGAATATTAAACCAAGGTGAGCACTGTGCCATAATTAATATGCAGGTGGCCTTCACAGGAAGCTGCCAAGCTGGAACATAGAAGACTCGATACAGTACATTTTTCCCATTATGTAATTGTAATAACTATCAATTAAGTAGCAGAACTAATTTCCTTTAAAGATACTACCCCTTATTTCCTTTCCTAAGAGTAGAATGTATTATCAAAATTCAACAGCTTCTGCTCTAGAGAAAATCAAGCAGGTTTCAAAGCCACAAGTTCCACTGGAATCAAAACTAGAAAGATGTAAATGGATCCTCCAGTGTTGTGGTGTGCTATGACCAGGTTTTGGTTTTCCCAAGGCCAGGCACTGCCATCTCCCCCCTTCCTCCCCCAGTATTTGGTTTCTTCCCCTGGAAAATTCTGTATCCCCCAATACGCTGCTAGCCCACCAAATTCAAACCCCATGTCCCTACAATATAGGGTGTTTTGTATCCTCCCCTGCCCACTCACAATGGTATATATGTTACTGTAAAATGCCGTGTCATGCTTCCCAGCACAAACCCAGTGCCTGAATAAACCACCCCAGGAAGCCACTCCACCTCGTCTCTCCTTCCTCGATGCGCCTGCACCACTGGTGGATTAGGCGAACCCCTGCAGGACCTTTGCCAGCCCTTCCGAACCCTGGAGCAGCCCGGCCAGACCCTGAAACCGCGGGCAGGTGCCCGGTACCTTAGCCAGTGGTACCGCGGCACTCCAGTAGTGGTATTGCCACAAAACTAACAGCCTGGGAGAGCAAACAAGCAGCAGATACCACACAGGTTTAACTCTGTGAGTAGAAGTCAAACCTGTCTTGGAAGCATTTTTGGCATCTGTTTTTCATGAACTTTAAATGCATGACACATTTGTGCAAGACAGTTACAAAAGATCCTTTGAGTTGGCTATGGTAGTAACGCAGTCTGGAAAACTATACACTCTGAACAGCTAGTTAAAAAAAAATTTGGCTTTGATTCTAGAGAAAACTAATAATCCTGGGAGGAGAGAGAAGAAATTTGTCCTTTTCCTTTTTTTTCCCTTTTCCATTAGGTTACAAAGCAGGAAGATTTGAAAGCTCTTACAACAATAGTACTTAGCATTTTTCAATATTTTGTCAGAACCATTCTAGAGCCTCAAAAGAATAAACTTGGATAAGTCATGCTCCTAATTGCCTAATTCTATGTTCATTCTTTGAAATTTACTATGCATAAATTAAGTTACTAATTTTAATAACTATATATCTCTTGGATTTTATTTCATTTAATCAGCTAAACAGTAGGGGAAAGAAAAACATCACTAGGCCTGAATCCACTTATCATAGAGTAGATATTTGAAGTAGATTGTATGGATCACTGCCTAAAATTGCAGGTCCACTTGCTGCATCATTTACAGATCCTTCTGCACAGAATTATGTGCTTCGATTGAGATTATTTAAATTTCAGAATAAATATTAATCTTCAGGAAAATTTGTTGGACTTACAACTGTTCAGTATTTTTATATGCTTTTTCTCATCTAGATTAATCCAATTTTAATAAATATTTCAGACACTAAAAATATGTATTGTTAACATTAGTAAAAACATATTTATTAGAGAATGTGATCACAGCTTTTTCTGTTCAAGTATAAGAATAACATGAAAAGAAGTGTATCTTAAAAATTGGTATATTTTTATCATAATATTGATAGGATGTGACAAAAAAAATTTTGTGCAATGCTATGCTCTTGCTAGATCTTATTTAATTCCAGCTTGATAGCAGAAAAATTCCCTAAAAACACATTTTCATATAATTTGAAGTTGGGGCAACTACATACTGTTGAAGGAAACCTGAGTTACAAATATATTAAAAAAGCAATTATATTCTGACATATAATACATTGAAGAGGAATTATTTCTGAACATATGATGAAGTCCAGTGAAAAACCTCTTAAACATAGAAATTCCAGATAATTTATTGTTCATACTCTGAATTCAAGAGCCCTAAATTAATTAAATTAACTGGTTTTTAGTTAGTATCTTTAAATGTAGTATCCAGAGAGAGATAAAAAAGGTTTTCAAGAGGTAAGAAGACCTTTCATTTGTACACCATTTGGAATTAGATTATTGTTCATTTAATCTATATGACTACAAACTGTCCACGTGAGGAAGATCAAAAGCCTGAGGACATATTTTGTACACATCCTTTTAAAGAAGAATGTGTTAATGCCTGTGTTCATTTTTTTTCCACCACTTTATGTAGGATGAAAGAAAAAAAGAACAAACCAACCTCCCCCTCTAGTCTGCATTTGTAGAGGCTTGTGCTTATATCCAGAGTGACAGAATGCTGCAAGAAGACTTATGTTGAACAGCTTCAGTTTTTGTCACTTTTATTGTCTATCACCACAGCAGAATTTGGCGGTTTGCCTGAGAGAGTAAGGCCCACACTACCAGTATAACATTATCATAAAACTGAGGTGTTTGTCTGTATAGCAAGGACTTTCCATTACATTAGTGTCACATGTGGGGATTTTGTTTATTTCATTGTTTGTTCTTGGGTTTTGCTGTGTTATTTATAAAGAAAATTCTTCAGTCTCTCTGCTTTGAGTGTTGAATCACTCACTCTAGGAAGAGAAAAATAGAGGGCAAGAAGGGGTGGAGGGGGGGGGAGGGGGAAAAGTCATCAAATCTGACATTCATAGGGATCTGACTAATTGCTTTTCCAAGTTAGGGGGGTGATAGGAAAGACAAAATGAGTCTGGGACCTTATAGGTCACTGAGATAAAACAGCTAAAATTTTAACCTGCTAGTACCAAAATGATCATAGGGTAATTTGGGCTGGAAGGGACCTCAGCAGCTCTCTAGACCAACCTCCTGCTCCAGGAAGGGTCAGGTGTGAGGATAAACCATGTTATCCAGGGTTTGAGCTAAATAGGTCTTGAAAACCTCTAGGAAAATTTTAGCATATATTAGACAGAAATCCAGAAAGAAAAGGTATTAAAAAAGTACTAATCTGACTCCTACCTTTATAACAGAATATTGTAAAATAAAACACTAGTGAAAAGGAACATGCAATATTGCATTAATGTTCTGCCATTTACAAGGTGTTTAAATCTTTTATTTTTAAAAAGGACAGAACCTATATACTCTTCTAAAAGTTTTTTGCAAGTGCATATTTTGGCAAGGATTTTAGTGTCTTCAGTATTTGATGTTACTGCAGCACTATTAGACAGTATTATTTCTTTGATCATTTTTACCTCAGAGGATCTCAGCTGTGTCGTATAATCAGGGAACATGATTCTTTTTGACATGTTATAATTTTCCACAATAGCAGTTTTGGTTCAATATTTATATATTATCAGGTGGATCCTTGCATAATTTGGATCTGTGGGGCTTTGGAGGTTCATCCTTCCAAGGTTCAGACAGGAGTACAGAAGTGTATTTTCAGGGAGGCTTGCTGGTTTACTTTTAGTAATGCCATAAGTGTGATTTTTTTCCATTAGTCAGAAATACAGACATGCAAAATTACTTAAGCCACTGGACAGTTCTGAGTGTATTGGAATCTTGTCATTATAGTGATCATGATTAGGATGATTGCCTTTCTTTGGTAGAAAAAAACCCAACAGATTTAGATATGAAAGAATTAAAGACCACATCAAAGAATGAAAAAAAAGTCTAATTAAAAAGTTTTAAGAAAATTGTTTCCTACACTTATTTTTAAGAATATATCATTATTTCACTCAGATCTGTACTTTTTTAACATAAACAACCACTTATTATTAAAAAATACAATTTAATTTTTTATACACATGGAATTGAAGTTTAACATGAAGCAGATTCTTAATAAGATCAATATTTTAGCAGATGTATACAGGCTCGTAGTCTTTTTGCACCAGGAAGATATTCTTTCTGACATACATAATTCAAGGAAGGAATGAACATTACAGTTTTCATAAGTACTGAAAAACAAGAACATCTTGTGTGGTTCTAACAAATTCCAATAAGTAAATAAAACTGGGAAAATTATGTACAATAGCTTCTTAGTGTTTTGTTGCTGTTTAGAGTTTTTATTTTCATATTTTAAATACTTTCCTGTGATTACCCTGACCTCCTGTTCATTTTCTGCACTGTAGAACTGTAGAGAGTATCTGAATAATATTATTATTGGACACCAAAATTATGACAGATGTTTTAGAGCTCTGATTGGTAAGTCATACCAGTTCTGAGGGGTGGACTTTTGTTAAAAAAAAAAAAGAAAAAAGAAAAAGTAAAACTATCTGGGTTTTTGTTTATTTGCTTACATTGGTTTGTTTTCTTTGCTTATTTTAATAAGAAAAATAAAAGCTTATTATGGAGTATCAAAACATAATAAAACACTAGAAATAGAATAAATTATTCAAAAGATATGCTCATTGCATAGTATTCCCAATAGAAATTCTTTATGGAACCTAGTTTATTAAGGAAAAAAAAAGGTGTTTCACCTTGAGAAAATAATCAAGGTCAAGTCAATGCTACAAACCTGAGTATGTTATGGTGTTCACAGTAACTACAGTTAAATTTAAATCAGAACATCAAGGGAGCTCTCTCAATTGAATTCAATATGTATTCACATAGCATGGATGAACACCATGATGAAGTGAATAATAACAAAGTTCTTATTACTGATTTAGGTTGCAAATCCCTCTAGGGCTGAAAGATGTTTTGCTCTTTGTCCTGTTCCCTTTTCTCAGAGAGAGGGATGAAAGGAAACGCAGGCATGGTGTCCTATTTATACTAATTGTAAAAGCATATGGACCACTAGAATTTTACAGATTTTGAGAGTAGTCTTTGAAATCTGTCAGGCCTTTAAGTACAAAACTTTTGCCACAAAACACTTGCAGGAGATGGCTGGGGTGTTTGTGCTTGTTATTGTGGGAAAAGCATTGAGTCAACAAAGAACAGCCAAGTCTTGCTCGGCATCTGGATGCAGTGGCAGATTTCTACTCTGCTAAACCAAGCTACTTCAGGAGAAATAGTAGAATATACCATTTGCCATGCTTCCTTAAGAACAGAACTGCTGCAGTATTATACACAGGATGGCTAAACATCAAAAGGGCTACTGACAATGTTACTAGTTCTACATTTCAGAAGCAAATTCAGCCCTGACAGAACTTCCTTCCTTCAACCCACAACAAGATTTCATAAAAATCAGTAAAAAACACACACATGGGAAGAGACAAATAAACAAGCAAAAAGTATTAAGTTGAAGGTGAAATGATTTTAATAGGAGGAAGACACAAAAAAGTTTCCATCTGAATGTGTATATATATACTTTTTTACTTCTTCATACCCATCAAACTTATGTTGTGCTACACTGGAGAGTAGGAGGGTGACAGAATAGAGGCAAGGGATGCATTTTGGTAACCTATCAGCCAGAATACATCAAAACATCATTTCCTGTTCCAGACTTTAGATGAAGAAAGGAAAACTAATGCTCAATTTTACTCCCTGTCACAATAGACTCCTTTAACACAGAAGATTTTTCTTGTTTTGTACATTTTCCAAATAATCCAACTCTTATGTTTCTTTAGTATTGCTTATATTCAAAGACAGATATTCCCTAAGTCATCAGAAAAATAAGTTCTCTCTCCATTGTATAAGCCCCCTTTAAGTACTGAGAGGTCACAATGAAGTCTCTCTGAAGTCTTCTCTTCTCCAAGCTGGACAACCTAAGTTCTCTCTGCCTGTATTCACAGAAGAGGTGTTCCAGTCCTCTGATTATTTTTGCGGTCCTCCTCTGGACCTGCCTTAACAGGTCTATGTCCTTCTGTCTTGAGGACCCCAGATCTGGATTCACTATTCCAGGTGGCATCTCATGACAGCAGAGCAGAGGAATAGAATCACCGCCCTTGACCTGCTGGCCACTCTTCTCTTGATGCAGCCCAGGATGCTGTTGGCCATCTGGGCTACAAGCACACATTGTTGGCTCACATCCAGCTCTTCATTTACAAGAACCCCCAAGTCCTTCTCCACAGGGCTGCTCTCAATTAGTTCTTCTCCCAGTCTTTGCTCATGTGTCTGGGATTGCCCCAATCCAGGTGAAGCACCTCGCACTTGCATTTGTTGCACTTCATGAGATTCTCATGAACTCTCTTCTCAGGTTTGTCCAGGTCCCCCTGGATGACATTCCTTCCTTTTGTTGTGTCACCTGCACTGCTCAGATTGAGTCATCTGCAAGCTTGCTGAGGGTGCACTTGATATCACTATGTCATCAATCAAGACATTAAAGGGCACTGGTCCCAGGACAGTGTTCAGAGGGACACTTGTCACTGGCCTCCATCTGGTCATGGAGCCAATGACCACAACTCTGGCTACATCCAGCCAGTTAACTCCTTATTCAATAACTAATAAGAAAATCCATATCTCTCCAATTTGGAGATAAGGAAGTCACCAAATCACAGGCATACATATATTATTTTCCAAATTATTCTCTAATTTTTTAAAAATAAAAACAGTAATCCACTCTTTGGAGCAAGTATTCTCTCAGAAAAGTTTAGGCAGGTCTTAAAAGCAATCTTCATTAATTCTTATCAATAATTAAATTGATATAAAAGGAGTATGTATATAATCTGTCTGACACTAACTGTAGCACATGGAATTTCATCTAAAGAACTGGTGCAGAATAATGCAGATGAGACTGGTGAAGGACGATGAAAAAATACAGAATAATTTCAGATCTAAAATTATTGTCCACAAATATAATAGAATAATGTGGGGTTTATGTTGTGAAAAGGACTGAACCAGAATGTTCTTCTATCTCTATAATATTCATTCATTACACAATCAGCAACAATAACCTAACAGCATAAGATTCATCAGTCATCAACCTCCATGATGCTTTGACAAGCAGGAGACTATTTTCTAGCTGAGCAAATATAGACAGCCATAAGAAATGGAAGAATCCTCATGAGCAAGACTAGAGCCTGAACTTTCTTTTCAGAAATATGTGTTTTGTCTTTGAAACATTGACGTTTGAAAAACTATGCTTAAAAACTCCAACAACCAGCAAAATCAATCCAGCTAAAACCCACAAGAAAACCCAAAATGAAATCACCACTGCAAAAACCAGCAAACCAAAACCCTCATAGATAAATGAACCAAACCCCAAAAAACACACCCAAAACCCCCCAAACTGAACCCTTGTAAATATATACTTGGGAAAGTACAAAAAAGGTAAATATTCACTTCCAATTTCAGAGAACACCAGGAAAGGGCTCCTGCTCAGGAGAAGGTGAGTTAGGAGCTGAGGGCAGCAACAGGCCTGGCAGGGGCAGCCCCAGACTCACTGGCAAGCTGTGCAGCCACATAGAACCCAAGCAAGGAGAGCGGGGCACATCTGTTGTAGGAATTCTGGTTTATGAAAGAGTTCACACCACCAGACAAGTCCACAGTGATGAGGCAGATCTGAGATCAACATATCAGGCTCCAGATCAAAAGGTACATGGCATGACTGCAATGTCGCTCAAGCAGAATCTAGCAAGGACCATCATCCAAAATTAACTTTGTGCATGTGTGCCGTTGAAGATTTTAAACAAGTTCAGCTCATGTATAGACACTTTTATATATGAAAGATTGACTAAACCAAAACTGTCATATATTTAAAGAGATATGTGGGGAAATCTCACACATATCAGATGATGCAAATATGCAGCCGTAAATAAGATTATTTCAGATACTTACCTAATCCAGTCAGGAGGACAAATGAAATGAATTGTGACTCAACTTATCTGTTACCCTGAACAGGCAACAAATAATTGACAGCTAAGCAAGCCTTCCATCAAAAAGTTTAGGGCTGAGCTATAATTTGCTAAAATATAGCTATAGACTAATAAATAAAAATACAAATAGTTAAATTATTATTTGCTAACAAAAATGGACAATACTGCTAACAATTTTTTTATAAGGAATTCTTTACCTAGCTGTTACAAAATATTTCAGAAGAAAATACAGTTTTTTTCCTACAGATCTCAGTTCCTAACAATGCTTTTTAGTTTCTTCATGCCTTAAGCAATTCTCTGCAGATGCACATTAGTGGCAGAAAAAATAAGAGATTTTCTCTGCACATGTGCATTGGTTAGAGCAAGCATTTTCTACATGTAATTATAAATGCCTGCTTTGCCAGAGATGAGAAGGGAGATTGTTTAAACAATTAAACATGTGGTTTCTAGTCTCCAAAGCAGGATTATAGATGTTTGAATAATATTCTAGCCAGTGATGAAATTAAGTAATAATGTTTTGAAGTCATCACTTGATTTGCCAGAAGCTCATCCATTGACAGGGGACATTTCACTTAGTTTTGTTACATAGAGATAATATAAAAACATCATCTGGCAGTGTGCCATTGCAGCAAAAAATATAACCCTGTTCTGAGCTGCATCAGCAAGAGTATAGTAAGTAGATCAGAGGATGTTATCACTCCTTGTTGTGGTTTTAGTAGTGGGGAGGGGGCCATAAAGATAGCTCCTGTGAGAAGCTTCTGGAATTCTTCACCATTTCCAGCAGAGCCCATCTCGGATGGCTCTGAAGATGATGGACATACCACTGGCCACGTCTGAGCCAATTAGAAAGGTTGGTTACGCCTCTGTGATGACATATTTAGGGAAAAATCAAAACAAAATGTACACACAGCTGCTTTTAGTTAGAGAAGGAGGAGGATGTGAGAAGATGTGAGGGGAAACAACATGGAGACACCACGGTCAGTGGAGAAAGAGGGGCAGGAGGTGCTCCAGGCTCTGGAGCTGAGATTCCTCTGCAGGCCGTGGTGAGCCCATGGTGAGGTGGGGTGTCCCCCCTGTAGTCCATGGGATCCACAGGGGATGCAGAGAGATCCACCCGCAGTCTGTGGGTGAGGGAGATATCGGAAGCTGCAGTAGCCATGGATGCCAGAAGAAGCTGTGGCAGTTGCAGCCCAGTGAGAGACAGAGACTGAGATAAAAGCCCCGCAGTTTGTGAAGGAGGTGACCACGTTGGAGCGGGTGGATGTCGGAGGAAACTGCAGTCCAGGTGGGAGATCCAGTTAGAGAGAGAGGGGCCCCCTGCTTCCATGCTGGAGCAGTTTGTCCTTGGAGGACTGCATCCTGTGGACAAGTAAACCCATGCCATAGAAATTCACAGAGAACTGTCTCTCGTGGGAGGGACCCCATGGCAAAAGCAGCAGAAAAAACTCCTCTCCCTAAGCAGGGGAAGAAGATCATGGAAATGGACTGACCTGAACCCCCACACCCTGCCCCCTTGCAGTGTTGGTGGGAGGGGGAGGGAGGAGTGGGGAGTGAAAAGAAGGGTGTCTTTTAAAAGTTTAGTTTATTTCTCATATCCTCCTTCTAACTCTGGTAGTAATAAATTTCACTTTGCAACTGAAGTTGAGCCTAGTTTGTCCTTAGAGCATTTTCTCCCGGTTCCTTATTTAAACTCATGGACCTTTGGGTTAATTCCCTGGGGTTTTTTTTCCCCCCTCTCCTTCCCTCCTCTGCCCAGCTGAGGCAGGGGAGGGAACGAGTGAGCGGCTGCCGTGGGTGCCTGGCACTTAGCCAGGGTCAAACCACGACACTCCTACTCTACCCTTAAATTACATATCAAATATCGTTAAATTACTTATCAAATGTTTCCGGCTTTTGTATCTTGTTTATTGTATCAGGCTTTGGTTCTCCCAGTTTAAGCAAAAAGTTGAAAAGCTGGAGAGGATTTTTGAAATGGTCACTGAGATAACTGGAGTGTTGGAGAGCATGATTTATGAGGAAAGGTTGCAGGCATCTTGCTTGTTAAACCTACACAGTAGAACCCTATGGGAATCTAATTACAGTCATCCAACACTTAAAATCCAGCTGACTGTAAAGCCTGTGTTTGTATATCTCTTCCCCATTCCTACTATTCTATTTCTCAGAAGATGTAGACACACCAACTAAACATGATACTATCAAGATTGGCTCCCCTCAATTCATGCTGTATTTAAATCCTATTTTGCTTTATCCTCACAGCTTCTAAAAGACATGTTTGTAGCTCAGTCTCACTTTTAATACATGGATGGTCATTCTCAGTAATGAAAAATTCACTTAAATTCAATATTTCTTAGAATTTTTCTGTTGGTTCTAATAAAAAGTTTCCTTGTTGATGTTTTGAATTCAAAAAGTCCAACAATCTTAGTGTATGTGAGAATAATCTAGGGAAGTAGTTCTTGAGAAAAAAAACCATAAAGACTATTTATTTGAGATATATTATATATAATATATGCACTAATCAAGAGAGTCTATGAGGCTGCACTTCTGAATTACCTTTGGAAAACTGAGAGTTAACATTTGTCATTTAGCTACAATTATATATTATAATATAGTATAAAAGAAGAACATTCTTTACTATATCTTCTGTGGCATATTTACAGCACCAACCAACATGGATTTTAGACATGCAAATTTAAATGCAAAAAAGAAATTACAAGAATAATGGAACAGAAATACTGCTGGAATATTTTAAATAGCTTCTAAATTGTTCATTTAAAATACATTTTGTTTCAATATGAAACAGTTCATTTCCTGGGAAGAAATAGTGACTTTTTTCAGAAATTAATGTTCAGCCAACATTATGCCTTTTATAACCTTTCCAAAATATGAATATGCTGATTAATTCACAAGACATAGATCTTGAACTACCCTTCTAAACATCAAGAGCTTTCACTGAAGGCCAATCCGCAGCAGCTTATTCACAAGAGACAAGCTTTGACTTTCTGATTTTCATGAGGTCTTACAGTCTTTATTTATGCTTATGCTGTATTTAGTTTATCCCATCTGCTTTCAATTACTGTGACTGTATGTGTTTTGGTTTGGGGGTTTTTATTTTATTTTGGTGTGGTTCTCTGTTTTTAATAGGCCTGTCCTTTCAGATGAAGAAGAATTGATTCCCCTGGAATTAAACATCTTCCAAGGCAGAGCAGGAAAACTAAATGATTATTTATAGCGTGTTGATATGGGTCATATCTAAGGTGTTTGTTTCTATATAGTAAGCTAAACTCTAGATGTAGCAAAGGTTACTAGAAAGCTTACTGTGTAAAAGAACTAATTCAACATCCAACATCTGCTTCAGAGTCAGTTTAGGACAATAAAATAGTTGTCAATTATTTTGTAGAAGTAACATCTAGGTAAATAAAAGTAATATTCTGTTGATTTTTTTCCCCTGCACTATAACTATATTAGCAAAGTTACTTTTTGCCTTTATACTGTCATTAAAGATCCTATCAGCTCACTGAAGCTAGTTAAAAATGGACTACTTTTATCCAAGAAGGGCTAATATTATTGGAAATAAAATGCTAAGAAGGCCACAGATTTAGGAAGTTATCTCTTTAATAATGTACTTTGCTGCACTGGGGCCCCATATTGCCTGTTTACTCAAGCAGGTGGATTTGCTGAAGAAGTGCTGATGATGCAATGTGCTGACCCACATATCAGTTCCCAGCAGAGTGCACCAGCTGGTAGAGTTTATGCTTGTAGTTTTAACAAAGCCAACGTTTAACATTTTTCCCTTTCCATTGTCTCCTGTTGATAGAATACAGAACAATACAAATATTGTCAAGTTATCTTATAGGAAAAGATTTATACTTACAGTTATTTATGGGTTGTGTTTTTTCTTTCTTATTATATATTATTTCTTATGAGAATATAAAATAAAAATTTAGATCTGGTAAACATTACCTATACACTTATTAAAGTGCTTACCTTATCCGTATATGATAAACACAAACCTTGAGATTATTAATCATTAATAATAGACATTATTCCTTGAACCTTACTTTACAAAGGGAAAGAAATTGTTGCTCACTTTTTTATTGTTTTCTGTGGTTTCATTTTCACAGATGTCTAAAATAATACAAAAGCAATATTAAGAGATCTAAAGTTTTACCACAAAATTACTGCTGTACACCTTGATGGCTATCTCCTCTGAGGCTTTTGAAAAACATTACAAAAAACAGTAACAGGGTTAATGAAGTGTAAGGATTAACTTCTGTCATATCTAATTTGAATCCTAGATTGTAAGTGTGATGTTTGTTTAATTTACAATAGCACTTTGACTGCTCAAATCTCTGTTTAAAAAACCCCAAAAATGTATCTTTACTAAGCAAGGTTGTTGAAGTGAGAAACTTTAATTTCAGTGTGAGTCAAATATTTCATGTGAAAATGTTCTCAACATCCAGGAATATTAATGGTCAATATTTCTTCATAAGAGAGATTGGACCTAATGCCTTTTCATTTAAAATTAAAACATTGTCTCTAAGTTCCTAATAACAGAAACTTTTGAGGCTGTTTGTGACTCAGACATAGTCTTTTGCTTTACCAAACTACATCTGCTAAATCCTTTCACAGTATACCAGAAACTGAACATGACTGATCCTCATGTGTACAGTTAATGCCCATAAACAATTTTTCTATACATCTATGCACTCATAGGGAATTCAATACATTAATTAGTTAGAAGACATAACATTTACTGCAGGATATCATTACTCTATGTAGACCTAGTGGAGGTGTCTCAGGTCTAGATAGCTGTGGAGTTTTGTTGTGAAATTGCATGAGGGCTCTAATCTTGTATCATGAAAGTTCTGGAACCTGCACTCATGTCTGCAAGACTTGTAATCAGTTCATTGACTACTGATAAATGTGATTAATGAGAACACAGATGTGTCCTTGATGCAAATTGGACTTGGTGTTGATAATGAAATAATGCTAGGAGAAAGCAAATGGTTAATTTGAGTGAATGGTGATGCACAAGGCTCAGTATATGAAGAGTCATGCCCTAATCTTTGATGACCTAAGTCAGGTTACCTGTTGGGTAGTTTTCAGGACCATGGTGAAACAATATTTCTTGATTGTAATAAAACTTGAATGCTCATTCTGAACAATGTTTTTGCAAGTTATGGAGTTTTAATGAAATTTCCATTTTTTTCAGGCAACTCCATAACGTCAAAAATTATTTTCAAAAATCAAAATAAAACAGTATTTGAATTTTCCAAATGGGTCAGAGCTTTCGATTTTTCTTCTTTTATATACATATATATATATTTTTATTCACTAGCTTGCTTCATTCTATGAAGTAAATAATTCTGTAAATATTATAAGAAATATTAGTCTTTAGAAAAAGCATTTTGATATGAAATTTTCCATGTGGAAGAAGCAATTTAAATTTTGCTAGATCAAGTGCCTTTATTTGTCATTGTGCACTGACATATTCAAATAAAAAAGTGTACTCTTCTCTTTAATCCTTGAGATAATATGTATTTTATTGTGCTTAGGAACCATGACAACACAAAGAGATGTTTCATATTTAAACCAGATACCACAGTAACATGAGTGTTTGCATAGCTTTAGAGGGAATAGAGCTGATTCACTGTAATTGTGTTTTAGAATTTATGGAAAATTATTTTTCTTTGTAATGACAACAGCATCTATTCTGACATAGCCAAACTCACTTGTGGTAAAATCTGTACATAAATCACGTATTGTAAAATGCCACATATTGTGTCTTGCAGCGTTTTTATTTGAGCTCCTTAGTTATCAGTTATTTGGTTAAGCAATAACAATAATTTATTAATTCTTACCTATGGTGATGACACCAGGCTGAGTAGTGCAGCTGACACACCTGAAGGATGGGATGATGTTCAGAGGGAGCTGGATGAGCTCAAGAAGTGGGCACATGGGAATTTCATGCACAAGGCAAAGTGCAAGACGCTGCACCTGGGGTGGGGCAACCCCTAGTATCAACACAGGCGGAATGAACAGACTTGAGAGCAGCCCTGCCCAACTCAGGATTGCCAGGTATTAGTGGATGAAAACTAGACAAGAGCTGGCAATGTGCACTTGCAATATGGAAAGCCAACCACATGGTGGGCTGCAGAAAAAGGTTGAGAGAGGTGATCCTGCTCCTCTGCTCTGAGACACCACGTGCAGTACTGTGTCCAGATGTGGCATTCTCAGCACAAAAAGAGCACAGACTCTTGGAGAGGCCAGAGGGCCACAAAAATGATGAGTGATGAAGCACTTCTTCTTCAAGGAAAGGCTCAGAAATCTGGGGTTCCATCTGGAGAAAGCTACAAAGAGACCCTGTCAGTACTTACTTAAAAGAAACATGGGAACAAACTTTTTAATAGGGCTTGTAGAGATAGAACGAGGAGTGGTGGTTTTAAACTAAAGAAGGGTCAATTCACACTAAGTAAGAGGAAAAAGTTTTATGATGAAGGTGGTAACACACATGAACAGGTTGCTCACAGAGGTTGTAGATGTCCTATCCCTGGAAGCATTCAAGGTCAGATTGGACTTTGAGCAGCCTGACCTAGTTGGAGATGTTTGGAAAAGAAACCAGGAGAACTTTTCCTAGATTAATTATAGAAAGTGAATTCAGTCTTCTTCCTATGCCTTTATAACATTAGTGTTTCCAGGTAAAATGACAATGTTCTATTTGGAAAGAAAGCATTTTTTATACATCAGTACATGCTGAACATATATACATTGTATTTACAGGGATTTTTTTTATACTTCTTTTCAACTGTTGTACCATTCTATCATTACAACTCCTCTGAAAGGGAGGGAAAACTGCATTTTTTGTCCTGAAGACAAAATCTGAGTTAGTCATACCATGAGTTTGAAATATGAAATTCATTAGTTGCTTTAAAATTCATAGAGCATCTAGAAAACAATCCCTGTTACTGCTTTTCTATGGGTTAAAAGTATTTTTATTAAACATGGAAAAAAATAGATGGTTTCCCTTGTCCAGCTTCAGTGTACTTAACCGAGATCTCATTAACCTGTAAGATATTTTCTAATTCAGTCACAGATGCAGTCATGAGTAGTCAGCTGGAAATGAGGTAATTGGGGTGTGACAGAACTCTGAGTCTGTATCCATAATTCATTCTTCATAATAGAAGAAAATGTGAAGGTGCCCTATCAAAGAAAGTTTTTATGATAAGTTTGGTTTTATAAAAGGAGATAAAATTAATTGCTCTTCTGGTTTTGATATCAATGCACCATCTTTCAATATGATGAGAAAAGCTGGCATTTCAGCAATACAAGGATCCAGGGAAACGCAGACTGGTGAGCCTCATTTGATCCCTCAGAAGGTGATGGATCTAATCCTGAAAAACATTTCCAGACACATGAAGGGCAAGAAAATCTTCAGGAGTAGTCAACATGGCTTCATAAAGCAGAAGCTATGCTTTATCAATTTGATAAACTTCTTGATCATATCAAACTCGGCAGAAGTGTTGATCTGCTTGACAGTAGGAAGGCTCTGCATAGGGATCGGCAAAGGCTGGATCAGTGGCCTGAGGCCAGTTGCATGAGGCTCAAAAAAGCAAAGTGCTGGATCCTCCCCTTGAGTCACAACAATCCCATGTTACAGACTTGGGGAAGAGTGGCTGGAAAGCTGCCCAGAGGGAAAGGACCTGGGATTCATAGTGGACATCTGGCTGAACTTGAGGCAGACATGTGCCCAGGAGACCAAGGCCAAGGGCATCCTGGCCTGGATCAGCAATAGTGCAGCCAGCAGGACCAGGGCAGTGATCATCCCCCTGTACTCGGCACTGGTGAGGCCACACCGTGAATCCTGTGTCCAGTTCTGGGCCTCTCACTACAAAAAAGACATTGAGGAGCTGGAGCAAATCTAGAGAAGGTCAATGGAGCTGGGGAAGGGATTGGAGCACAAATCTTAAGAGGATTGGCTGAGACAGCTGGGGTTGTTTAGGCTGGAGAAAAGAAGGCTCAGGGGAGACCTTATCACTCTATAACTGCCTGAGAGGATGAGGTAGTGAGGAAGGTGTTTATCTCCTCTTCCATGTAACAAGTGAGAGGATGAAATCACCTCAAGTTGCACCAAGGAGAGGTTTAGATTACATATTAGGAAAAATTTCTTCACTGAAAAGATGGTCAGTCATTGAAACAGGGTACCTAGGGGAGTGGTTGAAACACCCTCCCTGGAGGTCTTCTTTATTGTCTCAGGAGTTTATTTTGTTTTGTCTGATTTTATCCTTACATCTCTGGATTATTACATTATAAGAATTTTAAAACCATAATTGAGATTATTCCTTTCTTTCCTGTGCTGTATTTCTGTTTGGAAGAAGTTGATTCTATTTTCACCACAAAGAAAATATCTTTAAACATCTATTGCAGCTTCATTTTTCTTTGTTTATACAAGTAAAGAAAATGAAAGTGTTATCAAATCACTATATATCTATACCCTGTACTGGTCTATAGCACCTCACTGACAGCCCTTCTTCATTTTCCATAATGTCTATGTTATGACAAACACATTAACAACATTCACAGCTCTCAATACATAATAATTAATAATACTGAAGAGAACTCACTTTAAAAAACCCTAAAGAAATAAATATACAAAATACTGTACCATAGTAAGGGTGTTCTTAGATGTAACTTTAGAAGATCTATCTTTCTTTCTGCCTAATAAACAAGACTCCTTAGCAGGAGAGCTGAGTGGCAGAACTGAAAACATAACAGCAAGAGCACTAGAGATTGTGGAAGAATTTCAAATAAAATAATTACCTTTACTAGCTCTGCAGAAGTTTCAGTAAATGCTGAAGAGAGGAAAATTGCAGGTGCTGACTTCAGAGAGTTGTAAAAAAATCTCAGTAGAAAATATCCTAAACTATACATTTTAAGTTTCTGATTGTTTTTCTCGTATATTGCCTCCTGCTGCTGGAAGCCCACCTGGTCTCTGTTACATCTCCTATTCAGCATATTTAAAGTTTGCTAGAACTGCTTCAGGGTTGAATATTTTAGAATAATGTTAATATGGCAGATTTTGACATTCTATTGTTCAGATGGCAACAATCTTTTTTTCTAATTATTTTTTTGCTAGGTTGAAATTCAAACTCCCTTCAGAGGAGAGGATGCTGAACTCTGGACTAAGAGAACTTTCAGAGCAACAATTTATTTTTTTTCCCAGTTGCATCAAGTGGTGGAATAGATGACTTTTCTATTTAAATCAGCAGAGTCACATGAAAGAAAGAGCAACATCTGGCCAAACAGCTACAAAAATGGTATTCGTTAAATACTACTGTCCTTAAAAGCTGATACACTATAGTGATAACTGCTTAAATTTTAAGAGCTTCATTTCTCTGAGGTGGTTTTACAGACAGCAACTGAACAGTACAAGTCTCAGAAATGTTGAACACATCTCAACCGTCATTATATTTCATTCTCTATTCAAGATGAAAATTTTAGATTGGTTGTAACCTGCATATTGACTTAGAGGTCTGTCTTCAGAGATCTGTATTTTAAAATCTGTGCTATAGAAAAGAATTTACTCATGCACAAAGCAAAATGTTTAAGAGAAACATATATTCAAGATGTTTGATGTTCATAAAGAATTATCAATATTTTAAATTTATTTATTTAATTTTAAAGTTTCAGTCAATAACTCAGTGGTTTCTCCCTTCTCCCCCACACCCACTCCAGAAATATAAAGAGAAATGAATTGTATATGGAATATGGATATTAGAAATCTTCAGATGCAATTTGCTTTAAAGAAGAATTTCTGAATATGGATTTTATGTAGATAGGTCAACAGATGTAAATGATTTCAAGATATATTGTCTTGTCTTTGAAAGCACTAGGAATGTAAGTAGGAACACTACCTACATTCTTCAAGCTTCAGAAATGTTGTCAAAAGGGAGAGGATATAGCTGCTGATCCAGTGGATAATGGAGTAAGACTTGTTTTGTTATCAAAGTTGCATAGATTCTTTACAGATCATTAGCAAAAAAGGTTTAGTTGGTCAAAGCTTTCTGGCTATTTATGATTTTTTGTTATGTACACAGTCAACTCTAAAGTTCAGTACATAGTCCAATGCAATTATAAATTTATTTTGAAACCCTTTACAAATTACAATAATTGATTAGGGCACCACACGAGGATACTGCAGAGTTTAAATATCACCATTCTCCAACCTATCATGCAGATCTCTAACAGAGTTAACAATGGTATGAAGCATAATTGTTGCAGCTTACACAGTATGAATACATTGCTATTTGTCTGGAAAGAGAAGCCAAGTGAAGGAATTGCAGTGTTCTATTATTGAGTTATATATTTGAAATCCATGAAATTGCTGAAATGCGTGTGAGAATTATTACTAAATCTTGTTATAGCCAAGCTTAAAATTTTAGCTGAGATGTTCTCTACTTTTTTTACATTTCAGATCTCTTAATGGAAGTACAATAAAGTAATCTGAACAAAATATGAATTATTTCCATGAAAAATTGATAAGATATTTTGGGGGTTTTATTGATTGCATTACCACAATTCATTGAGCATCATATTAGCAACCTTGAAGAAACATACTGAAGGTATACAGTCTTCATGATAAACTGAAACTGGCAAAATCGCCCCTTTCATAACAGTGAAAAAAATTGAATGAAACTCTTGATTCATGAAGTTGAACCTTTTGCTGTCACAGAAGAGAATGTCTTATAGCTTCCATTATCAATTTAGATCTCTATGTAAAATTAATGTTTTATTTTACTTCACCTTAACAATTATAAGAGTTTTTCATTTTAATTGCTATAAATTTTCCTGTAATGGTTTAAAAGCAACAATTTAATTAATCCCCTGCTGTATTTAAAATTATTTTTTAAAGCAAATTGAAATGGACTTATATGAAATGTTGTTTCACAGAAAATGTTTTCAGACAACTGTATTTGTTCTCTTCTTAATTTCAAATAGTTGAATTTAGATCAGGCATTTGGTTCAGAATTGTAAGCAATACCCCAGATAAGGTTGTAAGTAGGCAATATTTAAGAAGTTGTATTTTCTAAAAAACTTTTTAACACCATATAAGAATGTCAGTGTTCATGACATCATTGAATGAGATATCCTATAGTATTTTATTTTTCATGGTGCTGTAGCATTACAAAAATAAGAGGCCTTCAAATCGTATGTTGCAGGCCATCTGTTCTTGATAAACAAGTCCATTAATTTAAGAACAGATATGGTTCTGAACTGTATTGTTCAATAAGTGCTTAAAAAGGTAATCCAGACAAGAATGCCAGAGACATTTAATTATTAGGTATCAGGCAACAGAAGCATTTTTTCATGCCTTTAAATGTAGAGTGTATTCCTGCAAATAAAGAGCTATGCTTATGAATTACTTTACACAGCTGATTAGTCTCATTTAAGCCAAATGAGCTATTTGAGTTCAAAAGTGTTTGCAGGGTCCTAAACTGTCTGTTAATCCTGTATCAATATACATATACATATGCAACACATCAAAAAACTATTTCATGTACCACATTGTTGTGGTTTGATCCTGGCCAAGTGCCAGGCACCCATGGCAGCTGCTCACTCATTTCCTCCCCTGCCACAGTGGGCAGAGGAGGGAAGGAGAGGGGGGAAAAAAAAATTAACACAAGGGACCATGAGTTGAGATAAGGAACCGGGAGAAAACACTCCAAGGACAAAACAGGCTCACTAAAGTTGCAAAGTGAAATTTATTACTACCTCTGGTAGACAAATTTTGGGAGGACACTCCGAAAGGGTGTCTCCTCCAAAAGGCAGAATTTCAGCCCCTCCCCACAGCCAAGGCTCAAAATGAAAATCTTCTTGGAGAGAAGTGAAAAAAAAAAACTTTCTTTAACAAGCAAAGTGCATGCAGGCACAAGGAAAAAAAATGAATAATATTAGACAGTAAATCTTCTCTGCTGTGGAGAAAGATGGTGGGTTTTAGAGTCTCTCCTTTCTCTGGTGCAGCTCCTCCTGAAGGTTCGGCCTGGTTGGGCCGGGAGGTCTGGCAGCTCCTGGCGAGGGTCCTGCCGACTGTCTTCCCCGGAGATGGTCTGATTATCTGGATGGAAAAAAAACAAGCTGAACAGTCCAAAAAGAGGGAAAAAAACCCAAAAGAAACTCCAATTCCAGCGAGAAGGCAAAAGGAAAAAAAACCTCTCTGTCCTACCTCACAGCCGGGCAGACTACTGGGGGAAAAAAACAAACAAAAAAACTTGTGCTTTATCTCAAAGAGATAAAAACAAACCATGCCAGGTTTCTCCCTGCTAGCTCAAGGTTACAGGACACATTCCTGGGCCTAAGCAGAAGATAGGAAAAATACAGAGCAAAAAATCACCCCAAGACACAGAGTTAGAAGGAGGATACGAGAAGTAAAATTAAACCNACCTGGACTGCAGTTTCCTCCGACATCCACCCGCTCCAACGTGGTCACCTCCTTCACAAACTGCGGGACTTTTATCTCAGTCTCTGTCTCTCACTGGGCTGCAACTGCTATGGCTTCTTCTGGCATCTACGGCTACTGCAGCTTCTTCTGGCGCTCACGGCTGCTGCGGCTTCTGGCATCCACCCGCTCCAATGTTGGCACCTCACCAACGGACTGTGGGTGGATCTCTCTGCATCCCCCATGGACCCCATGGGCTGCAGGGGCACAGCTGCCTCACCATGAGCTCACCACAGCCTGCAGAGGAATCTCAGCTTCAGAGCCTAGAGCACCTCCTCCCCCTCCTTCTCCACTGACCTTGGTGTCTCCATATTGTTTTCCCTCACATGTTCTCACATCCTCCTCCTTCTCTAACTACAAGTAGCTGCCTGTGCACTTTGTTTTGATTTTTCCCTAAATATGTCATCACAGAGGCGTAACCAACCTTTCTAATCGGCCCAGACATGGCCAGTGGCATGTCCATCATCTTCAGAGCCATCTGAAATTGGCTCTGCTGGAAATGGTGAAGAATTCCAGAAACTTCTCACAGGAGCCATATTTATACCCCCATCCCCACTACTAAAACCACCACACACATGAAACCACTAAAATAAAAAGCATCAAAAATAAGCCTGTTTTTTATCACCATTGCATATTCAAGCACGAATATTTGGAATGTTCTCAAGAATGACCACTTAACTCAAACAATGAGATTCTTAACCACTGAGAAGAACTGGAAAGCTGACAGATTAAAAGAAGATATTTTCCTTTGGGAATGTCTCATTGTTGACTCTTATTTTAATAATTCACAGTGAAAAAAAGAATGACTGTAACACAGGTGGAAGTACCCCAGTGAATGATGGCTGCCATCAATAGCAAATACCCACTGACTTTGAACACACCTCACAGGACAGTGTCTGGGCTCTTTTAGCTTGTATGAGCAACAGGCTGGAAGCAAATGACCACTGATCCACTTGTTTGTGGTGAAGCTCTCTGAATGACTGTGGCCAAGTCTGAGAAACCAATACAACCACCACAGACTTGTAACAGTAACTCTATACCAAGAAATTATTACAGTTTTTAGTAATACAGTGTTTCTTTTAGGTTTATTTCAGTACTCCTTTATGGAAATATCAGATCCTCCATAAGTCAAGAAAAAAGGTGCTATTATATCACATATCATAAACACAGACTGTGTCAAGAAGTGTTCATTCCCTCTTCCACAACATGAAATCAGCTATGCTTTTGCCATGGTGACAATTGTTTGCCTGCACTGTAAATATTGTAATGTTTGTGACATGAGAAGTTCTGCTAGCAGTGACTTCATGATCAAACAGTTAGTATCTGGTAAAAAAAAATGGCACGGAAAGATTCTGAAAGCTACGAAAGGTGGCTGTTACGCAAGCTTAGTGGCATTTTCAAGGCAAAAATAAGTTTTAAATTTGAAATAATTAGAAATCGTAGATTAGAATTACACTAATAGTGTGTCCATACTCTATAACCTGTAACTAACTTATACTCTTGTAAATTTGTAGTACTTGAGTATAATGAAAGAGACAAGAATAGTGTTAAAAGGCAAAATAAGTGTACTAAAACATGAGGACTTAGTAAAATATTAATATGGAAATTTTATAACTTTAGGTTCTTACAACTCTTATGAATATAGAACTAAAATTATTGCCACAGTTTGAAAGGAAAATTGCACAAGTTTAATAACAAACCTGCAAGTGTGCCAGTTATAGTCAGTTACATTTTCATAGTTAAGAACAAGCAGTAGGTGTATAGATGGTACAGGTGCTGAAATGCATAATTAGGGCAGATGGGAATAAGATCAGATGATAAACAATACCTTTCAGCCTTATTTATATATTTATTAATATTACTGCAATTACTTTTTTACTTCCATTTTTTTACTATTAATATAGACATCCCTGGATCATAAGTCTTAATTGCATCTGTCACTGACTTGAACAGTGACTGTGAATGAATTTCATGGGTACTGAATAAAGCAGTCTATGATAAATATTAAACAGATGGTCTCTATTAAAAAAAATACTATTTTATTTTACATTAATTTGGATTTCTCAAAAAGGGCAGACTGCTTAACAGAAAGAGGAGGTACAATATACCTAACACAGCAAATAATTTTGTATGGAAATTGTTGTCTTGGTCTTGTGATGGTAGATTGACAATTACTGTTCACACTAATGCCGACTCTGCTAGTCTAAGGCAGTCCTACTATCATTACTGCTGAGGCTTTGTTCTTCACTGGCTTCATCTTCAGGACTACAAGGTTCTTCTATTGATCAAATCTAAAAAAACAAAGTATCTCAAACTGGTTGTGTGATGCTGCATAGAAAATTTTTAATTCATTACAGTGCTACATAGTTAGGATTAAACTAGTGGAATCAGTACTTGTGGGAATTATATACTAACAAAAAAAAAAAAGTATTGAAGTATCTTTATATATTTTCTGCTTCCTAAGTAGCACAAAAAAGAAGAAATGTTTGGTTTTCATTGCTGTCAAATCAAAAGAAGAGAAAAAATATGGGGAACACAAGTATTTTCCTTTAACTTTTCTTGATAGAATATACATAAACCCACTCTGCATGTTATCTTTCAATTTTTTTACCTTTTAAAAGGAAATAGAAAAGGGCAATATAACAGGTTTTTTAAAAAGCAATCCCTTGCTGGTTCATATGGAAGAAAACAGTGTACCCATACAATATAATTAGCTAAAAATGAATGACTGAAGTTATGTGTTTAGTAGGTGTATATGGTTTACGACAAATAAAAATTATTTTACTTAGTACTAAGGCAAAAATAGTTTCCCTTACATAAATACACTTTGATACTTTATTTATTTCCTCTGTTTCTTCTATGTGTGTGCACATATGTGGATATCTAAGCTCTTTGCAAAACTTTGAGCATCATTACTCCACTAAAACAAAAATCTGAGAGGAATTGAAATTATTTACTTAAGATCATTACACAAGCTAGGGATAGCCTATTATTATATTCCTGTTTTGGAAACAATCCTAGACTTCCACTCTGCTGACTCGATAGAGCGATTAGTAGTGTCTTCCCCTGTAAAATATAAAGGGTCTATGAAATACATGGACTGTTTGATATAGGTCAATGTATTTATCAAGTGTCCAGTTCATTCCTTAAACAGCAATGGAGTTTAGTTAAAAAATTTAAAATAAAATAAATATAATAATAACTATATTTAAGGTTCAGTGCACAATTTATAAAACTTTCTTCTCCTATATAAGAACCATTCCAGTTAATCAACACTTGTCATCTTATGAAATCAATTCATGAGTCACGACAACTTGAGCTAAGCAGGAAAGTCCTTTAGTAGAGAGCTGAAACATTCCAATAAACGGAAACACAGACAACTGGCATTATTTAGAATGTTAGTGAATGAATCCATAAAAATAGCCAGTATTACTGCAAATTGGTTTAATATCAGTAAATCTTTACTAAAAAGGCTGTTTTATCTAAGGTAAATCATGCCTTTGTCCCCTTCCTTTTTCTGTAGCCATAGGATTTGTCACCGGCAAGAAACTTAAATGTTGTTTTCAAATTTAGAAGTGTGAAAGTCATGTAGATCAACCTGTCCATAAAACTGAGACATTTTTATCCATGCCTCTCTACAACCAGGGTCTTACCACCTTCTTGATTTAAAATGTGTTACTCAGTGATGTGCACGGAAATTTGCATTCATGAAAATTTGCCTTTACATTTGTGGCCACATGGTCAGAGAAATATTAGATATGGGTCTATTCCCTCAAAGTTAAATTTCTAAACTGCTGCAGACAGTGGAAGTTTCTCTTCTTATCTTGAATGTGTAGCTAAAAGGCAAAATACCTGAGAAAAACAGGATAAACAGCACAAGCCTATCACCCTCCAATTCCACTTAAGAAAATAAGGGATTTGACAGGACAGGATATGTGATATAAGGATTTCTTAGAACCTGGAGAGATTGTTTTTAGTGCAGGTCTAGAGAAAGGAAACCAACAGGCCATGGTCCATTTGGTGCCTTGCAGAATCTCAGAAACAGTCAAGTTTCTGTGAATGATAAGTGTTATTCAGCTTCCCTTTTAATTTGTTTCAAATACCATAGAAAAAGACTTCCCAAGGATACATACATGAAGATTTCCTAAGGACTCTGGCCTGAAAACCACTCTGGTGATGAAGATAGATAGTTCTTTTAAAATCACCTTGATATTAAAAGTCTAATTTATACCTTCTGTATTATTTTTCCTTTCCCTTTTTAGGACAGCTACAAATGATAATGAGTAAACTGCACAGGATAATTAGTATTCATTAAAACGGAATAAAAATATTTAGCAAATATTTAGATAAAACTGACATTATTAATTAAATATCTGGACACTGGCTGCAATATGTTATTTTGTGGCACAAGATGGTGATCATGAATCTTTTTGATAGGAGACTATTACGATCAACTCCACTTTGGATAAGGTATTTTCTGAAAATTTAATCATCAGCTTTGGAAGTGAGTTAATGGGTCTCTTTCATTTCTATAGAGCATATTTTATTTAAAATTTTCTTTGCATATACAGAAATGAGAAGTCTGATTAAATATGCATGCAATAGAAGCTAGAAATAAAGAATTTGAAGGAAAACCATGGGGAGATTTGATTGGGCTGAGCACTTCACAAACGTTTCTGTAGAGTACTGTAGGTACTCTTTCAGATTAGAAAACTTTGTGACCAGGATATAATGACTTTTTATTCCCTATGAAACTCTCTCTCTTTTTGTCTTAGTCACTTTTCTCTTATATGACTAATGATATCATTCAAATGAAAGCCATGAATCTTTCACTCAGTAAGTTACAAAAAGAACAGCATTTCAAGCTTTGAAATACTAACAGACTAAAGAAAAAGAAGGCATAAGAAAAAGAATTTGACCACTTTTCTCTCTTCAGTAACCAAATAATGACCTCAAAGTTAGTTATTCTAGTTATCTCAAAGGTTTCCTTCAAAGAAGTCTTTCTGAAGCTTGAGAATTTTGTGACTGAGAACAGAATAGGTATGTGGAGCCTACAGTCACGGTGAGCAAAGATCAGAAAATAGCTGTCTGGATAGAAGTCTTCTATCAAAAGACTTAATAGTTCTTACCTGGCTCCTTATTTCAGAATCTTTCTTTTTTCAGGTATGAATATAAACGATAGATTTGGAAATCTAGGTATTTAGCAAATGTATTGTTTGAGAAGTGCATCCACCTGTCATAGACCTAACAGAAATAGCAGCCTCATTCCAAAATCTTGTAGATCATATTAAGACAGGTCCAGTCTAATGTTTCATGCACTAGGTCTTCTTTTTCTCTATTTTTATCATATTTGTACCCACATTTCAGGGATCTAGTAATATTTATGTCCCAGCTCCTTGAAACCATTGAATTTCAAGATATGAGTTTCTTACCCAGACACTTCAGTCAATGAATCTGAGAGAGTCCATGCTGAAAGTCACAGAATCACAGAATTGGTTGGGCTGAAAAGAATCACAAGGAGCAAGAAAATGAGCTATGAATATCAGTACATTTCTTTTGATGATCTGAGTAACATGGATTAATGTAGTTTCTCTTCTATGTGGTAAAAACAACACTTTGGTTCCTCATATATAATCCATGTCAATTTATACCACGTTAATTAGACACATTTAATAGAGATGAGCAGTGCAGCAGTCTTATCTTTAGTAGTCCCATCTTTAGATGTGACCAAACATCTAAATAGAGGGTTCTAAGAATAAGAATGGATTCAATCACATTCTGGGATGATGCTATTCTATGCAAAGAAGAACAGTATTAAGATAAATTATTTAAAGTAGAAAATATTAAAATAAATAAACTAATAAGGTGGTGCTTAGTATTTTAAATATTGTAATCAAATACTGACGTAGAAAAAAGAATCACAGTATCATAGCACCATTTGGATTGAAAGGGACATTCAAACACCATCTAGTCCCACCCTCCCTGCCTTGGACATCAACATCATGCACTATATTAAGCTCCTCAAAGCCCCACCCAATCTGGTCCTGAACACTTCCAGGGATGTGGAATCCACAACTCTGGGAAACCTGTTCCAGTGTCTCCCCACACTCATAGAGAATTTCTTTCTAACATTCAGTCAAAACCTACCCTCTTTCAGATTAAAACTGTTATTCCTCATACTGTCACTAGAGGCCTTGGTAAAAAGTCTCTATCACCCCTTTATATAGTGAAAAGCTGCTGTAAGATCTCCCGAGAGCCTTCTCTTCTCCAGGCTGAACAACCCAAACTGTTTCAGCCTTTCTCATAGGAGAAATAATTTTTGTGGCCCTCTTCTGGACCCAGTCCAGTAGGTCGATGTCCTTTTTATGTTGGGGGGCACAGAGCTGGATGCAGTACTCCATGTGGGGTCTCATAAGGGCAGGGTAGAGGAGAGAATCACCTCCATCAACCTGCTAGCCAAAGAAGGGCAGTAAAGAAAAAAATTTTTCCCCTTGTCTTGAAGAAAGAGAAAATTATTTTAACTTCCATGTAAAGGTCATAAACCTTGATATATTTTTAGAAATTAAAAAAATATATATAATGTTTGTATGTTTAAGAATGGTATTCAGCCTGGACTTCACAGTACAGTCAGATGGATATTTAATTTCTGTTCCCACCTTCAAAAAATGCCACTTTGTGAATGGAAATAGTCCCAGGCTAAGACTTTCAGCTGAAATCTGAAGTATCTGATAGTCTCCACCACTAAGAATATGAAAGATTATATTCTGGGGTGAATGAACTATTGCTTTGTTTCACCTTGATAACCTTAAAGTGCCAAATCTTTCATAGTCAAACTGTAAAAATCTCTTAATTAAATATTTGCAGCATTTTCAAGCTAAACAGACTTAGAAATCATCAGCCTAGAGGTTTTCTCTGTGTCCTATTACTTCACCCACTGAATACTAAAGATTCTGTAAACCTTGAAGGTATTTTTGCATTTCAGCTGTAGAATGCAACATTTTAAAGGTTTAATTAAAGAATACTTATCATAGTAGAATTCCATAGGAAGTGCTGGGCAACAAAACCTCAGAGTTGTGAAATTAATTGTACCACTAATGTGTAGCTGAAACAAGTGGAAAGCTTGAACTCAGTGAAACAACTCATTAATCTTCAAGCAGCTGCACTGTGCTAAGTGAATCACTTCTGTATTCACATCAAGTTATCTTAAAAAGAAAAAATCCCAAAAGCTAAGGTATTTTTTAAGCAGGAAAAATTATTTTGCAGAACATATTGTATATTGCATAGACATGTTTAGACCTAGCAAATATTTTCTGAATTTATTCTTTAAAGCCCTTAAAACTTTTTAAAATACATTGTTTTCCTATATTTAAAAAAATAAGAGAAAGCCTTTCTTTTCTTCCTTCTTTCTTCACAAACTATATATATTTTTAAGAAAGAAAATTTTTTAAAAAGAAGAGGGTGCAAATGTTTTCCTTTGGGCATAGTGATAAGTATGTAAAAAGATTGTGTATTTTAATAGCATGTGTTCTTTATGGATTATATTAATTATACTGTATTTCCTGAAGAAATGCCAAGTAAGTTTATTGGTTAGTGTTTTAAAGCACAAAAGTAATGGCATATTTAGAGTATAAGCCTGTTTTTCTTAATTTTATTATTATTGTAACTTATACTCTTCAGTAAACAAATACTAAATTAAGAAGATCTAAAATCTGATGAAGCTTTGTGGGGTTTCTTTTCTTTTCAAATTTTCTTTATATATCAGTTATCTTGCTAGCTCTTGACCTTGACCACATCATTTACACAGCTCAGTCCAATATGACAGACAAAGGAGGAAAAAAGTTGCCAAGAACTCAGATGCTTTTCATGGTATGAAAAAAATCTTGACATAGCTCAAATATTTTAAACACAGCTCCTAGTAGCTGCAATTGTAGTTACTTCTTTCACCAATTTGTTATAATAACATCCTAAGATCCATCCAGGACTGTGTCTTTGTTGCAAAAATTAAGGGTTTTTTGTCTTTCAGGCTGAAACATCTTAACAGACTTGAATTTCTGAGACTGAAATTAAGATTTTAATTTATACTTTGAAATACCAGTTTGACCACCAAAAATGGGAAGTACAAAATCTCTAACTACATTTGACAATTCCCATGCAGAAAATGAACCCTCAGTCTTGCATAATTCAATTTCCTATGTTAAAGATATTGTATATTCATCAATACAATTCAAAATGAGGATTAGAGGACAAGACTAATGTCTCAGGAATTCTGTCTTAGTATGTCCTCTGAACAAACTTTAGATTATCTTCTTGAAAGAAAGAATTTTTAATTTCATTAATTACTAACTGAATTAGAATTTACTGTACAGTCACAACAATTTATTGAAACCTTTGACACGTTGTTTTCCTTCTGCCTTCCCCACTGGTATAGTTGTTGTGCCTTTACAGTGATCAGCTTCTGATTGCTTAACAAATAATTGCCAAAGATACTGACTTAACAGTAATTTTATTTATTTGGAAGTCAATATTTTTTTAATCCTCCTTCAGTGTGGACATTAGTACTTGTGCTTTTATACATGTGAGTACACTGCAGAGTACTCCAGTCAATATTCTGTCAAAATATAAAGGTCCACAGCTAACACTTTTCGGGGATTGCAAAACTGCCTGGGGTTCTGCAGTGCAATTTTTTATCCAGCGCCATGGGTCAGATAAGCGTCTTGCTGCTCAGAGGAGTGGTATCTCTTTGCTTATCTATCTACCTAGGTATTGCCTTCGCAGTGTTAGGCAGAGCATCCGTTGTTATAAATAAAGCAGGTAGAAGTAAAGAAGAGAGAACGGACCCCTGATAGCAGAACCCAGATTTTATTGTCTCTTCAGGATTCGGGCTATCAGGAAGACCTCGCGGGGGTGGTTACACAGAGTTTTATGGGGAAAGGAAAAGGGGTGGTCATAAGGTGAGGAGGTCCAGGGTTCTTATCAAATCACAGATGACAGTTTTCCAATGAGTTCTGAGCAAAGGCGGAACATATTTGCATTAACCTATGAACATTACAGAAAGGTAGAAGTTTCTGGCAATTGCTGAATAGTAATACAGTGTGATGGCTATTAAAATAACAGAGGCGGAACAAAATCTATGATTGACAGGGTTAAAACGTGGCAGCTAGGGGACTTCCCCTAGCTCACTGCTACACGCAGCTTTTTAAAAGCATTGACCAGGCACAGAGTTTCTGGGGCGGTCTGGGCTTGCCTTGGCTTGGCTGGTTTTAGCTTGTTTGAACAACAGGCTGGAGGCCAAGTGACGGCTGTGCCACTTTTGAGGTGAAGGTCTCTGAATTACTGTGGCTGAATCTGACCAACTGTGGGAGTCATGGCCCAGCCAACCATGACACCTTCCTTTCTGTTGAGGCTGGCTCCTCATCAGCTTACAGAATTAAGCTGGGAGAAAACTGGTACCCTACGTGGGAACTCCACACTAAGGAGAAAGGGGGGAGCTCCCTCCATGAACACTGACCTTACTCCCACTGCTGAGTCCTGAGTCTGCTGACAACTTGCTGGGTTCTGGCACTCCATTTTGCTTGGGCAGAACCACCTCCACTGCCTCAGGTCTCCAAGGGCTTCTGGAACAGGTAGAGTAACTGGAGAAAAAAGGGGTAGTTGGACTAAGGATAACCATTTCCTCTATTTTGATTAGGTTATTCAGATCTTCAGTTAGGGTGACAATAAATAATGCTTGACCTCACCTTTGAGCAATGGGGAGTAGGTTAAATAGAAAAGTTCATGAATTTATCAGGACTAGAGATGGGATATTTCAGGAAACTAGCGGAGAACTTCTGAAGGAAAAATGTGAATTCCTGTGGTCTTCAAATGGACATTCAGGTAGACAAACGCATGAAGTGTTAATGAAAAAGACAGAAATATAATGGAAATACCTCTTTTCACTGTTTGAGAAGTAAGAGAAAAAATGAGCTATAGCAAATGATGGAAATGATTTTCAATTCCTGATCACTTCAAAACATTCACTATTTTTAGTTCAAATGGAAAGCTTAATTCTCTCAAGCACTGTAAAAATGGAAGCAGAGCTGCATTTGACACAGAAAAAGAAGCAGCTTTCCATACATGGGCACACAGACTGGAGTGGTGTAAGGGGAGCTGGAACATGCAGTGATGGGAACCAGATCAGTAAGGCAGAGAGTAGGAAATGTGTGGGAGATTTTACCTAGTTCTCAGGTAAAATGTCTTGTGTTCCTTCTAGCTTTCTTCCATTCACTTGATATGCAAGCAAACACTTACTTTTGGACTTTAATGTAGTAAGAAGACTTGTGCCTAACCATAAATTAAACTTTAAAGATGATAACATGAGAAACACACAGATCATAGAAGGAAAAAATTAACTGGCCAAAACTCTCCTGGAACTAAACTAGTAAGACTAAACCAGAAGAAATTATCACACTTTATAGACAGTGAAGTGGAATACTTGGGATAAGGACGTGAAAATAATACGGCATGGTGGAATGCTGCCTTACTAGGAATTTATGACCAATGCTGGATATAAAATCAGGAAAACAAAGGTCAGTGGACAGAGAGGATCAGCTGTTTAGTTAGGGTTGGGGGAAGGGAACTTGTAAGGTAAAACAAACCATGTAATTGAAGCTGCTCAGTGCTTCCTCTCAAGCAGTTCTGCTTCTGATCATAGCAGCTTTGAGTAGGAAGATAAATGTGTGGCTGATCTGATCATTGGTGTGGCTAACTGTATTCTGTGACCAGGAGAGAGCTGAGATGTTTTTCCTGCCACAAGTGAGAGATCATTCAACAGAAACAAAGACAATTTGAGACCCTAACAGAATGCAGATAATTCCATCAAATAAAAATACATCTCTATCATGTATAATGCAATGCTAATTGCCAAACACTTTTCATTTAATGGATCTATTATTTCTTTCAATTGCTATATTAAATTACTCCCTGTCTGTTGCAAGGAATGTACTTTCTTTTATGTGTTTCTTCTGAATACAAGAATTTGAACTGGGTCACGATGACAGTACTGAATCAGTCAAACCATTGCAGAGCAATATTAGCTATCAATAGATAATTTCAGTGTAGAATTCAGCCTGATTTAGCAAAAGTGAATGGCAGTGCCTCAAATTATGTTCCTTCTGTATTTTTCTAATGAGGAGTTATTGAATTGCTTACAAAAAGGACCTGGAAGGTGTTTCATGTTTGAACTAGTGACTTAAAATATAAAATCACTGTAAGTTCACTATTGGCCTTTGAAACCAGGGAAAGATAGGGAAAAGAATACAAGAAGAAATTGTTCATTATAATGGCTGTAGAGGGTTGACCCTGGCTGGATGCTAGTTGCCCACCAAAGCTGCTCTATCACTCCTCTCCTCAACTGCACAGGGGAGAGAAAATATAAGGAGAGATTGGGCAGGAAGAGATCATTTGTGACTTACTGTCAGGTAAAACAGACTTGACTTGAAGAAAGTAATAGAATTTATTACCAATCAAATCAGAGAAGTGAAATGAGAAAATAAAACCAAATCTTAAAACCACCTACCCCAGCTTTCTTCACAGGTTCAGTACTACTCCTGATTTCTTGTCCTCCTTCCCCAGAACAGTGCAGGGGGACTAGGAATGGGGGATGCATTCTGTTCTTCATGCATTTTTTCTGCTGCTTCTTCCTCCTTAGTGTGAGGACTCCTCACACTCTTCACCTGCTCCAGTGTGGGGTTCCTCTCATGGCAGACCGTTCTTCAGGGAGTTCTCCAGAGTGAGTCCTTCACATGGCTTACAGGTCTTCACAAAAAGCTCCACTATGGGTCCCTTCCACAGGATGCAATGCTTCAGGAACTAGGGTGTGGGCTCCCATGGGGTCACACAAATCCTGTCAGAAAACCTGCTCTTCCATGAGCTTTTCTCTCCATGGGAACACAGCTCCTGTCAGAAGCCTGCTCCAGCATGGTCTTCCCATGGAGTGACAGGCTCCTTTGGGCATCCACTTGCTCTCCATGGGCTGCAGATGGATCTCAGCTTCCTTGTGAGCCTCCATGGGCTGCAGGGGCACAGCTGCCTCACCATGGGCTGCACCATGGGCTGCAGGGGAATCAGCTCCGGGGCCTGGTGCACTTCCTGGCCCTCCTTCTGCACTGACCTGGGTGTCTGCAGAGTTGTTCCTCTCATGTAATCTCATTCCTCTGTGGCTGCAACTGTGCAATGGCTTTTTGCCCTCCTTGTTAAATCTGTTATCCCAGAAGCACTACCACCATCGCTGATGGACTTTGCCTTGGCCAGTGACAGGTGAGCTTGGATCCAGCTGCCACTGGCTCTGTCAGATATTGGGGAAGCTTCTCTCAGAAGTAACCCCTTGCAGTCCCACATTACCAAACCTTGTCACTCAAACACAATACAATGACCCACTCACAGTATGTTGAAAATATTGTCCATGTGTGAAAGTGAATATTCTTTAATTCAGAGGTACAATAGCTATGTATACAATGTGTAGTCTAAGCACTGGGACAAGTATACATCCCATAATTTTCCAAGCCCTCTTGTGAGGCTAGCAAAAAGAAACTTTGACAGAGTGATGTAAAGCTCTGAGAATAACTGAAAGAATAGTTGTGAGTATTCAGTCCTGAATAGGCATTGCTGAGGGACACAGCTATCTATGTTTACAAGTATTTCCTTTCACCAAAAACATATTGTTCTTTAAGATGAACGTGTAATCACAAACAGCAGTTGCATTTTATAGAATATTTAAAATCAAAGAATACTAATTTTTTCTTGATCAATTAGGTTTTAGGGTTTGTTTTCCAAAATATATAATCTTGATAAACACTATATGTTATAAATATGTAATATAGGAAATATATAATATATAGATAATTATGTAATATATTATTATATGTTATTATATATTTCAGGTATCATTAAGAGATAATATATATTAACTTAGCCATTGAAATTAAAAAAATTATTTTCAAAGATACATTTGCATAGCAACTGCAGTTTAACTGAAGTATTTTACAGTTGGATTGCAATAAAGCTACAACCTTTAAGGTAAGTAAAGTGTGGTTAATCATGTTCAGGTATATTAAATTAGCACGTAAGTGCAGAACAACAAATATTTACAGCCTGAAGTGGGGAATTACAATAATAAGTGGGCATCTCTCTTTTGCCATGATGACTGCATTAGTAAGGCTCCTTTCAAAACTCAGTTACAATCTCCAGAAATTTAATGTTGTTTTTCTAGGTTGTTTGTTGTTATTTTGTTTGTTTTGTTGCGTTTTTTTCTATAACCTTCCCATGAATAAAAATGATTTTGCATGGTTTAGTAATTTTCATGAACATAGCTCTAAGGGGAAATTTCTGTACTGTTCATAGTGACTGTCATATATGAGAGCATACAGATAAAGAGGATAACAGAAATAATTTTAGCATCGTTTTCAGAAACAAAACTGTGCTGGTTTTGGCTAGGGTAGCATTAATTTTCTTCACAGTGCCTGGTATAGGTCTGTGTTTTGGATTTGTGCTGAACACAGGGTTAATAATATAGAGATGTTTTTGCTATTGCTGAGCAGGGCTTACAAAGAGCCTTTTTTGCTGCCACCCTGGTGAGAAGTCTGGGGGTGCATGGGAAGGTGGGAGGAGACACAGTCAGAACAGGTGACCCAAACTGACCAGAGGGGTATTCCAGACCATGTGACATGGTGGTCTGCATATAAGGTGAGGGGCGTGGGGGAGAAGGGGGGGAAGAAGGAGAGGACATTTGGAATGATGGTATTTGTAGTGTTGCCTTTTCTGCTCTGGTCTGTCGGAGCTCAGGAAGAAAGTCTTTTTCATCAGCATGTGTTCTTTATGTAAGAAACAGATTTCTGTCATGTGGTTGCAGGCAGCAACAACACAGACTGCAAGGGAATTATACTCCTGGATGTTGTTTTCAGACGCTTAGCAGAAATTGTGGCTTTCTACACCACAGCAAAAGTGATTTCCCTTAAAGTATCAGGCTGCACCCTACTTCTTTCCCTGCAAGCACATATCAGAACTTACATAAGATATTTTTGAAATATCTCCTTTTAGAAACATCTCCTTCAAAATTCAGTGTATTCTATTTTTCTGCCTTAACTGGAAGTCAGTATATTTGTAAGGGGACATTTCAGTGTCCTTTCTCTTTAGGATTTGTGTGTTCTCTTTGTGTGTTAAAAGTGAATATCCAGTATGAAATAATAAAATCCTCATAATTTCTGACAAATGTTAACTAGTTTGGTTATTACTGCAACTGTATAAAAGTGACCAATAATTTGATTGATTGATTGATTGATTGATTGATTGATCTATCTGGCTGACTGTCTATATCACCCATAAGCTATTACTTAATGGCCTGAATAAAGCTTCTTCTTTGAATCATGTCCTTAGTCTTCTGTACCATAGGAATTTTTTTTTTTTAAGGTGGGAAATATTGACTTGCCTAGATCCTGTCCCCTGCTAATACTTAACTAGTCTTGGATTCATTAATACTTAGTTAATACTTAACTACTTCTAATATGTTATTAGACTTGTAGTTACTTACTGCCTGATCTCTTTCAACTCTGTTTTTCACCTGACCAGGTCAGTTACTTCTATAAATGTGTGAGATGGCATTTGACAAACAGGATTTTTGCTACAATAGATTAAACATTATGTACTGAAAATTTATGCAATTAGATATTTTGAAAAAGGAATGTGCTGACTGTTATGTATACAAATGTATATATACATATGTATACATATGCACAATATTCTTATCAGTCATAATAAAAACCCCAATGACAACAACTTGCAGATGTGACAATGTTCATTCCAACTGTAATTCTGTAATCTTGATAATATTAAAGAAACCTCAGTGCTTAATCATATGAATTGCAGGCTGGGAACTGATGTCATGTTATGCCAGCTCTGCATTTGTTCCTTACACTTCTATCATCTATTAAAGGAGATTAAAAACTGAATAGAAAATTTCACAAGTAGCAATGAGCTTCACAATTATGTTATTTGTTAAAGTACTTGTAACTCTGAAAAAGAACAAGTACCATGTTTATGAGATAAATGAGGTTTTGAACAGATACACTAGGTATTTTATCGATACTTTTCTGTGCACAGTGCTGAATTCTGATCAACTGGAAAAATTCTTAGGTCCAGTGAGTACAAGGGAAAACTTGAAAATTTACTTGCAAATGTTAAAGCTCATATGTTTTGGGTTTTAAAATTATTTTAAATATCTTCTATTTTGTTTATTTTTGGCTGGAGAATTACTGAAAAATTGAAGAAATTAAAAACAGAAGTTATTTATTTGGCTCTATCTTCTGTTTGTTATGATATCTTTCTGTGAGCAATATTAGTCTCATTCATAATCTTTAGCAAATTGATGTCTCTTCTTTTCTTCCACATTGTTTTACTTTGTGACCTAAAGACACAGTACTTACACAGCACATATTCAAAAAAAATAAGCCAATTAATTGTTTACAGGCATTACTTTTTCAAATGGAAACTTCAATTTAATGTAACATGCAACATTGATGGATTAATTTTGCAGATACAAAAATGATGCAATATATGATTTGGTGTGTCATTTCAGAGCAGCTCTTGGATTGAGATCAGCTTTAGAAATCAGTGGTGATTAAAAGTATAACTTCTGTTGGCCATTCATGGGAACATACCTGTGTTGGGTTTTGAACTTATGTGACAGAAGATGAAGCAAAAATAAAGTGGTAACTTTTAGTGGTTTGAAGGTTAGGTGAGATACAAGAAAAGCACTAGTTCAGCATGTTCATTTTCTTTCAGTCCATTCTTGTTTCCATTACATTCTGAGGAATGTACTGTTCAACTGCAGATCAGCATCACTTTTTTGCTTCCAGCACTAATAATTTAAAACCTTACATCTTTGATATTGGTTCCCTGCTAAGCCTCTTCCCTTTCAATTATAATATTGACTTTTCTTTATAGTTTCTTGCAATACTTCTTGTTATGTTATTGGTATGAATGTTCATTCCTAAAAAGATAAAAGGAGCACTGCAATGCACTTCTCAACCTTTATACAGGGGATTGTAAGCTTGTGAAAAGTGACTTTTTCTCTTGAAAATTACAAAAACTCCTAGCTCCTGATTTTACCAAGTGTATTGAAAAGATGTATTTTTGTGTATATTCATGTTCTCCATAGGCCAGTTATCTGCAAAATGCACCATAATACCTCCAGCTGGCATAAGACAGCCATGAGTGATGTGCACATGCCTAAGACAGGTCTTCCCAAGCTGTTGCAACTATGACTATTTTGAGACTTTTTTCTCTGAAGAAAAAAAATATCTTGTTCTTTGCTAACATTTGAGATAAGCTAGCTTGGTGATATGTAAATATGTGTTTTTCTAGCACTTCCCCTGTCCTCCTTACTTCCCCAGAAGCAAATGCTGGCTCCTTGCTTTTGTGCACCAAAGTTTAATGGATGGCATGTCAAAATGAAAGTAGTTGGTGGCGTACAAGTAAATATTTCTGCAACTATTGAGAAACAGAAATGTGAAATAATTACACTAAAACTAATATTTTATTTCATGTTTTCAGACATAATCAGGAAGTCATTGCCTATAAAGCAGACCTAATTTCAGGCACAATTGAATACCAGCCAGAAAAAATGTGGCCTTCAAGTTTCTCTTCAATTTTGTTACATGTTTTGAAGATATCAAGGGATGCAGATCATTTGCTTTTGCACAGAACCTGATGTTACCATCTGCATCAAGTCATTACATTTCAAAGTGTATTCCAAAAACAAAACTATTTTTTCTTTCAACTTTAGTTTCTCTCATTGTCTTGTTATGGGTTTTGTTGCTGTTTTCTTACTTCACCACCCACTTTTAAAGTATCACTTTCTTTTTTTTCCCTATGTGATTTCATTGTTGACTACATTCACAAGCACATATGGACCGGCAAATTTCTGGACTGGGCTAGGCTGTAACTTTTCAATTAGTCTTGCATACAGCAGGACATACATAGCAGGGCAATATGCTTCTCTAAACAGCACAGCGTGTCTCACAGCATGGCACCTCCACTGCTGCAGGAAGAACACTATCTTCAGCCATAACTGGAGTGTGGATTCCTCTTCCCTTTCTTCCCTCCTTTTTCAATCTTTTCTGAAGCAAGGGTGCAGAAATGGTATTTCTTTCAAGAAGAAGTAAAGAATAATACTTGGATAAAATTATTTCACCCTGTTTTTGTGTCTAATACTTCACTGTCTAACATTACAAACCTGTTATTCATCACAATTTGGTTTTTTGTGTACAGAAGATGCACATAAGATATTGTTAAGTAAACATGATTGATAGTCTATCTAAACTTGTACAGCTATGAAGATCACAAAATGCTTCACATGCTAACCTATCAATAATTCACATAGGATAGCAGTGATACTTTAGCCTTTATGCTGTATATAGTACCTTTAGCAGTTCTGATTTTATGTGTGAACATTAAGAACAGAATTTTTAGTGGGCTGATGACTTTATCGTTTAAATAGTCCCAACTTTCCAAGGATCTTTAAAAAATATTTCTGTTCTTTATTTTATGCATATTTAGTCTTTAAAACAAATAGGTTGATAAACCAGGGTGCACAGTGCTGCCCTTTGAAAGGGGAGATGGAGAAGGCAGTGCAAGGGAGTGCAACCATAGCATGGTAATAGAAGAGGCAAAGGATAGCACTGGGAATATAAACAACAGTCAGTTAAAGATAGGAGATCTGGACAAAGTGATTTTAAGGGTAACGAACAAAGAGCAAGTATCTAACATGTAAAATATATGTGTTAAAAATAAATACTAACTTAAAATGTAATGTGGACTTATAGCCTTATAAAGAAAAATCAAGGTGTAAAATTGTGTTAGAAAATACACACAAATAGTCCCAAGTGAATTGAATCATAGAATTTAGAAATTCAATAATTAAAATAGAGTTTGGATAGTGAAACACTAAGACTTTAGTGAGAGTAGGCAAAACAAACAACAGCTACACTTATCTGGTTTACAAAAACTAATTGACGGGGCTAGAGAGCAGTAGTGATTGATCACCTTGCACAGCTGCACTTATCTGGATGATTTACCAGCTACTGTGACCTAAGGAAAGATGAAGAAGGTCATCTTCCCACTTAAGAATTTGGAGGATCTCCAAAGGCGCCACTAATTAAAATGACCCAGACATAGCTGGGTCAAAGCGAAGAAGAGTCAGTTTACTTCATCTTCGAACCCCCTCCCCAAATTCATAAGCCCCCAGGCCCATTAGAAGAGAGCTGTTTGCGCATGCTTAACTAGTTTCCAGGTAATTACCATACGAAGCGGGGAGTGGGTGGTGGCAATGGTATGAATATGCATTTATGTTGAATTTTCTGTGGATAAATAGACCCTGTAATGCCTTGTGACTTTGCCTGCATATTGGGAATGATCTCGATGCGGGTCCGGCGTAATAAAGCATACACTTTCTAACTTTGTTGTTAGAGAGTTATTGTCCGTCTCAGTTGGGTATCGATATTAGATCTATACCCATATTTTGGTAAATCAGAATCCCAGACTAAGGAAAAGAAAATATCATCAACACCACACTCATCTTGGTGAAGAATTTGGGATGCTGTCACGTTGATGTAATACCTCGTTCTTTCTTCTTGCGGAGTACTGGTATTGTGTATCTGGACTGTAAGTGTAACACAAAAGGGAAACAATACAGTAGGAAAATTTTGTGCAACAGTTATTAATTGCATTAATATTAATATTAATATTTATTTTTCTTTGGATATTTTGAATTGTGAATGTCAGTATCACTGTATCAGACTAGCTGTTATAAATGTGTGGTTTATTTAGATTTTTAAGATTGAAATTACACTAAAGTCCTTGAATTCCTGTAAAAGATGTGTGTCCCTTTTTCCCCCATTACAAAGCATGAAATGCAACATAGCCAGCAGTGTTTAAGGTGAATGCAGCCTTCCAGAGCAGCTCATAGAGACTCTACCATTTCCTGTATGTCAGAAGTCACCTGACTAGGTCAGGAATCATGGCTTTATGATGTCCTCAAGGCTGAGTAATGGGAACTTGTGAATTTCTTAATCATGCAGGGTGTGCCATCAGTCTTTTGTCAGGGAATGTGCATACAGCACATATGAGGTTGGTTCATAGACCATGTATTCTACCCTGTCCTAAATGCTGGGTTGATGAGATCTGGGGGTTGGTCTGGTGGTTGGCTTGTTTCTTGTCATTTACAGTTACTGGGAGTGCTGGGAACGAGAGAATATGTAAGCACGGAGACTAGCCCCAGATTTTACACATCATAAGGGTATCTTTTTTGTGTCTAATAAGTTCTGTAAATGTAGACTTGATTTTTCTGAGATCTGTATAATAGGTTTTATCATGATAAATTGGAAAGACTGCATAAAGATTGCCGTATCAGCTAATACTCTGCCAAGACAAACATTATTTGTTTACTTTCTGTCTGACTGTTATTGCCTACCACACAGTCTGACTTTTTATCACCTATTTAATGAACTGCAGAACTATCTTTCATTTGTGCTTGTTATTCATCTTGGCATGAAGTTTCTCAACGGGTGTGTTAATAGAATTAATACACAGCAGTAAAAAAGAGTAGAATCCTGAAACAGAATTAACAATCTAATTTACTTTCACCAAACAACTACTGAGTGAACACATATGCCACTGGAACAGATTAGCACAACTGTGGCAGCTAAAACATTAATGAACTGCACTGGACGTGAATGCCTGCTCTGGACACTGAAACCTGCACATGTGTGAATCGCAAGAAGCAGGTCATACAGTATCTGCCATTAAAATTTGAGCTAGATTATTTAACATATGTTTTAAATAATTAAATGACATGATGTTTTACACAGCATTCAAATAGTTTTGAAATGCAATTATTCACATAAAACATATGCCTCTGTTTTACCACACATGCTTCTGGTTAGAAGTAAAGTCCATGAAGAAGCAGAACCTGACAGCAAACACAGCGCTCTGTAATGCGTACATTTGACATGAAACATATGGTCTGCAGTCAAGAAATGAAAGCATCATATAAGGTGAAAGCCAGTACAGCAAATTACCAAAAACATAACAGCACATGAGAACTGCTTTTGAGAACTACTTTTTTAAAGCCATTGTATCTCTTTGCTTAATTTACTGAGAATATTCTTTATAACTTTCATGCTGTGATGCTGTGAGCATTACTCCTCAGTAATAGTGTTTTACTACCCTTTCAGAAACTAAGTAGCAAAGAAGTAACTGTATTCTTGTATTTCTGAGGTAAGTATATGAAAGTCAACATTACTTAATGTATCTCCGTGCAGCAGGGACACAGTAAAAAGAAAGGGTGACTTAAGTACTATTTCCTCAAAACCCACTCTTTTTTTTTTTTTATTTGTTGTTGTTGTTGTTGTTGTTGTTGTTGTTTTTTAAGACTTTCTAGTGTATACTAATTTAATTCAGTATTACCATTGGAATGTCTCAAAGCTGGAGAATAATATTAGCTAACAGCAGACTGGGACCTCACTTTAATAGGTTCAGTCAGTCAGATGAAAACCTTCCATTATAAGCATCTCCTAAATCTGATCTGTTACGTGAAAGATACCGAAAGATACTAAAGCTCTTGCATTTCTTTGTCTGTGATAGAAAATGCATCATGAATTACACACAAAAGGAGTTAGATTCTGTTTGTAAAACAAGCATGCCTGCTGGGTTTAATCACCACAAGCAAAAATCACTTTAAACCTGCTACTAACAGCATTTTGGCATCTTTTATTAGTGAATGTATAAAAGCTTCTTTGATTTTTAAAAATACATTGGATCTGTTTTCTTTGTAAGTGGTGGTACAACAATATTCTAACGGACCTTCATCCCTGCTATTCCTTTTATGCTCTACAGGTTCTATTCTAATACTCAAAAAAAAAAAAAAAATAAACTCAGGTAAAGAACTGAGATGATTAGACACTTGCCTTTCATCTCTAGGGCTACAGTCAAATGTGCTTTCAACAGGAATATCTTATTCTCTTCAGATCAGTTGTCTTTAGGTCTACAGTGTAATACTTTTGATGACCTTGGATTCTAGGCCAAAACAAAAAAAGAACCAACACTTTCTTGTTTCTATTTGAATAACAATTTCATATTCTCCTACTTGATTAGCGGATGAAACCTTCTGCTGATTCAAAGACAATGGAGAGAACAGTAGGAAATATGGAATTGTACCTGCCATCATTTTATGTCACCACCATATAAGATGCAAAACTTCATCTAATGATATATGAAATATACTTTCCATTTAAATCTTGAATCAACTACAAATCAGTTTTAGTTATACCTCTAGAAATAAGTAATTAATATCCTTACACTAATTTCAACCAAACAAAGGATAATTAGACATTGAGTGTGGGAGGTATCCTCTCAGTTCTTCAGTCTGCAGAATAGCTTTATATCACAGTTTAGAAGATGCAAGAGATACTGTAATACCAGTAGCACAATACAGTCATGTAGAGATGATCTATTACACAAGTTATAAATAGTGGCTGAGCTTGTCCTCATATGGGAAAAATACCAAAACTAAGCTGTAAATAAATTTTACTTCATTTAGATTTCATATAATAGTACTTTTTTTCTCACAAGTGCATGCCCACATACTTGTTACAGAATCACAGAATGGTTTGGGTTGGAAGAGTCATCGAGTTCCACCCCTTGTCATGAACAAGGACACCTTCCACTAAAGCAGGTTCCTCAAGGCTCCATCCAGCCTGGCCTTGATAGATTTCACTGCATGCTCTCTTGACAAGAATCTCACTCAATATATTAGAATTAGCTTCCAGCTGTTGTTTTCAGGCTATGAGTATTTTTGAGCTGAAACCTGGTGAAACGATCTATTCAGAGACAGTAAGTGAATAATAGTGGTTTTAATAGAACTTTAGGGATATAAGAAAAAGGTTAATTACCTCATGTTAGGGTCTTTACAACTGTGCATATTAGTCTAATATATGTCATATCATTTAGATTCAGACAGCATTATTCTCTAAAACCCATCTACGAAAATTTATGCATATTGTATATAGCAGCTACTCTTAATTGTAAAGAACTGGTCAATTGACCTCTGTTGCCTTATGTTAATTTTCAGTTCTGACAACATAATCAATAAGATGCCAAAGAAATTCTGTTAAAAACCCCAAAACATCTGTCACATTATGTATAGATTAATCCTTCAAACAGCTGAAGTCTACAAACCTCAATTACTCCATTCAGTTACCTAAATATGGCAGTAATCCAGGAAAAACCTAAACACCTCCAGAACACAGAACCAATTATATTGGGTTTTACTAAAGGTCCACCACTATCCTAGACTGTAACAAGCCACAGAGCAAAAACTTCAGCTCTCCATTATTCTCAAAAACATAACTGTCCAGAACAGTCATAACTATCCTAGAACTTTGTGTTGTTTTATCTTTTTTTTTTTTCTTCACCTTACCAAAAAGGTAACCTGTATAGGTGACTGGCTGTTCCTGTATTGCCTGACTGCAGTGGTGCATCTGGAAGACTGGTGCAGGAGGAGTTAGTGATCTGCATTGTTGCGGTGTGCTGTTGGCCAAGTTTCAGCTTCTCCCATGGGCAGGCACTGCTGTCCCCCCCTCCCCACCTCTGTATCTCGTTTCCCCCTTGGAGGGCTCTGTATTTCACAATCCTATACAAAGCCCACTAAATTCAATCCCTGCACCGCTTCCTCATGGGATGTTATATCCTCCCCTGCCTGCTTGTGTTGGTATATATGTAACTCCCCATGCCAGTGCTTCCCTGGCAACATCCTGGTGCCCCAATAAAACATCTGGGAAGCCTCTCCACTTGTCTCTCCTTTCTTGGTGTGCCTGGAACACCAGTGGGTTAAGTGAAACCTTGCTGGACCTTCGCCGGCCCTCCTGCACCCCCAAGGCAGCTCGGCAGCCCCTGGAACCGCGGGCGGATGGCCGGTGCCCCCACTGGAGGCATTGCGGCAATTGGCGCCACAACGTAGGGCTTCTGGACCCCTCCACCATCAGCCGCGGCAACGGGGACTGAAGACGCGATCTGACGACTGCGACCATGTTGCTGGAAGTCGCTGCCGCCGAGAGACTGCTGCATTCCACGTGGCCAAGCCGCGGCCACGGCCACGGCACCGCTGGCCCCACTGGCGCCCCGGCTCTGCCAGCCCCGTGCCCCACGGGCCCCGCCCGGCCGGAACCGCTGCGCCACCTGTGGCGACTCTGGGGAGCCACGCACTCGTCCCACGCCTCGCCGTGGCCG